>JAHWFO010100943.1:479937-540164 GCA_023313115.1 Rhysida immarginata | reverse complement strand
TGTGAATAATATTAGTATTATTATGTGTATGATGAAATTATGGACACTGTAGTATTCTAACAGGATGGGGGACCAGCTCATTTTACTATAATTGTTCACAACTACCATTCTCATGCATAACTTAAAATGCCTTTCTCGGTAGATGGATTGGTCGCGCCCCGCCAAGACTTTTGGCCCCCATCACCAAACGTTTTTATCCGGAGGCTTATGAAATCTAAGGTTTACGAAGAGAGGATCTACCGCATTAAATAATCGAAAAATGCATTACAGCTGCAATTATTGAAATTCCATAGTAGTTTTATGTGCCGAGGAGGAGCGTTGGGGGCTGTACAAGATGGTCAGGTTAAAATTTACCGAATATGTGTCCTATTGTGTAATCTGTAACATAAAAGCATATTTTTGTAATAAATATTTAGAGACTTTATAATCACCCGATACTTGGCATCTTCTACATTTAACTTTTATATGTAACATGGTTGATCTGATAATTAATTTATTTTAATGCAACTATTTTTTATACAGTATGTTAAACATACTAAATTTTAAATGTAATTAAATGGCATGTATTATGTTATAGGCATCATGCGTATTCCCGTATTTCTCGGTAACCTCTCGACAGTGAACCTCCTGAATTCAAAATAACAAAGAAATTATTACGTATAAAAATTTACTATTTTAAAAAAGCACTGCAGAGTGAATTAAATTTAATGTAACATCTTAACCTATTAGTTTGATACTTCTATCTAATTTCAAAAAATTTGGGAATAATTAATTCAACAGCAATTCCGTAACTAAATTTGTTTGAAGTGTGAGGAATTTCGATTGCCCTAAGTGTTCCATTTTCAACTGTAATTTAGAGGGGACTTGCGTAAAACTGGTAGTACCTTATTTTTAAAAGTCGAATTTTTAAAGTTCGAGACAAACTGCTGTTTGATTTCATGGATGCTCTAGTGCGTAATTCGTTAACGTGTTCCGTTGTCAGCGTGTGGTCGGACCTGTTTTGAGTGGTGTATCAGCAAGCGCCAAGTCATATCAAAGGCTGGAATTGACAGTGGGAAGCGGGGAGTGTGTGGAAAAAAAAAGAAATTAGCAAGACAGGCTGGTCTCATAAAGCTATTAAACAGTAATTATCCAACCCAGTGGTTCAATTAATCCTTCACGAGACTGTTTACAGGCTGAACACGTGATAGCCGACAATAGCTAACATTTCTTGCTTTCTGGCAAGGGAAATCATGACTGCTATAGCTAACATTTCTTTATAATAATAATAATAATAATAATAATAATAATAATAATAATAATAGCAATATTATTGTTAAAGCAGAGCTTGAGATTCTATTGTGCGCGGTCTTAAATAGATAAAAAGAAAAATGAAATGAAAACGGGGAGGCGACGGGACGACCGTCTATTATCTAATCGGTGTTTGAAGGGCGCCATATGTTGCTTTCTCCCTCCTCACTGCGAATGTTAGGAACACGTCTATCTTGCTGCTGTCTGAAGATGAAATAAATGAGAGATATGAGTCATAAAATGAATGGCTAACTCGTCCCGGATGCACTTGCTGGATATTTAGCCAGTTTGAAGAACTCGGTTTCTATTTTAGCTAAGAAGAAGAAAATCCCACGTGACAAAGTGACGCCGTTTCGTGTGTAAACCATGAAAACCCCCTTTCGCCTCCTTTGAAATGATAATGGGAAAAAGGAACGTTTTAATTTGGCATTTAACGTTAAATCAAAGGACGGAACGCATAGAAAGGAGTCTATATAAACTTTTCAATTTTTTTTATGCAATGGAACGGCGCCCTGCCTTCATTATCATTATTTATTAATTCAACTCAAAGATTTTAAAGATATTTTTCCTTTCTATATTTGTTACCTTTTTTCGTCTTTTTAAGTTATTTATTTTTCGCCCGACGGTCCTCTTAAGTTTTTTGGCTTTTTTCACCGATGCCGCGTAAAGCCATTTAAACATTAATTATTCACGCTTGTTGTCATTGATCCGAGGTTTGGAATCTTATGTGCTGAGAAGGAAAAGGAAGAAAAAAGAAAAAAAATAATCTTGTTTTCTTTACACCGTATCTATACCGGGTGTGGATACAAAACAAACAAAACTAATCCGTTCTCTCCATATCCAGAGCTTTCTAATGGAAGTTCTGCATACATATCTCACCCCACATGCAGAGAGAGAGAGACAGACGTTAATGGACTTATTTAAAATATTTCATTCATAGAGATTCATAGATTCACATAATATTTATTTTTCCTCCTTATTAAAAAATCTTTCTGGCGTTCATTTCACACACGTGCGCGACCCCTCGTTGATTTTACAAAGTTGCACAGATGCTTTTTAGTTATTGTAGACAAAGCTGCCATATTTTTATTATTTATGTCCTATTGGCAAACCCGATTGGCCAAAATATTGCAGTTATTTAATTTTTCACTGGGGGTGTATTTCCGATGGAAAAGTGGTTAGAATGTGCCGTTGAATGATATTCATCAATAGGCATTTTGTTAAGAATGTAAAATTTGGAAATGAGCTTTTAGGATACACAATTTATCCATCAACATAATATAGACCTGATGCTCCAAACACGTCGACACCCACGAGTGCTAGGGCGGGTTTTAATGAACTCGCGAGGGGAGGTGGCAACTAGTCAAAGAATAGGCGTGTTGTAGACTTGTAATAACTTTAATTTGCAACTTTAATTTGCATATCTAAATTTAAACTATTTGTCCATAAAGGATTTGTATCATAACAATATTTATTAAGTTTTGAAGTTAATAACATAATCATGTATTGTCTTCAGCATAGAAAAGTCCAAAAGTTTTATCTGCTATTTAACTTGATTATTTTGTTAAAATTCATTTCGATTATTATTATATTTAAGGAACAAGCTATTTATACACTGCTCAAAACAATTAAAGGAACACTTGTAGAATCCCCTACAGAGGGCGTAAATAATACTTTTTAGCAATTTCATCTTCTGCAACATGAAACCTACTATCTCCCTCATAGGAAATGGTTGAAGCCAACACATTTTGCTGCCAGATGTTCTGAGAAATTTGCATAGCAATATAACCCCCCGGAAAACAAAGTGGTTACATGCCAGTACACTCTTTGCTTGAAGGTAACGGTCGAACATTAGAAGGTGCAGACATTCCTGGAACGTTGTTGTTAGTGCTCTGACATGCCACGAAGGCATCTTGAAGCAGTAGAAGCTGCGAGAGCCGTAACATTGCTCCAAACGGGTCAATCATTTCGGACTGTGGCAAATGCCCTCAATGTGCCCTCTTCCGTCATTTTCCGACTGTGGACACGATTCCAGGCGACTGGCCAGTACACACGAAGAGCTGGGCAAGGTCGCCGACGCTCAACAACTGCCAATCAAGATCGTTTATGTGCGGACTTGTGCCCTTCGCCGAAGAACCTCAATGGCCAGAGACCTGAGAAATGACCTGCAGATGTCAACTGGGGTAGCTGTTTCAGATCAAACAATCCGGAACAGATTACGTGAAGTTGGCTTGAGAGCCAGACGACCAAATCGAGTGCCTAGGCTAACCCGCCAGCACATACAGGCGCGACTAGAGTTTGCACATCAACATGTCACCTGGCAGCTTCGCCACTGGCGTTCTGTTCTCTTCACAGACGAGTCAAGATTCCGCCTGACCCGCTGTGATGGCCGTCTACGTGTCTGGAGACGACCTGGTGAGCAAAACACCGACGCAACAGTTTGTGAGACTGGCCGAATGGGATGTTGTTCCATTATGGTTTGGGCTGGCATCTCAATAGACCATCGAACGGATCTTGTGGTCGTCCGAGGGCGAATGACCGCTGACGTTTACATTCGTGACATTCTGGAAGAACATGTGATTGTTGCTGCACATGGCATGGGGCCTGGATTTCTTCTGATGGAGGATAATGCTCGTCCACACACTGCAGCTGTAACTCAAGACATCCTACGGATGCATGGCATTTAGAGCATGAGGTGGCCTGCAATGACTCTAGACCTAAATCCCCTTGAACATCTTTGGGGCATGCTTGACAGGCGAATTCGATACCGCCCTTCAGCTCCAGAAACACTGTAACAGCTCATCCAGACACTTACTGAGGAATGGGACCGGCTTTCCCAAGATCACATCCGTCGACTGATACGGAGCATGCCTCGGCGGTGCATGGAGGTTACTGCAGCCCATGGTAGGCATACACATTACTGAGTGGTGCAAAAACTGATCCCTGGAAGAAACAGGGCATTCTCCTCACAACGTCCAAAGGACATTTCACTTTGTTTTAGGTAGGGGTCCTGCAGTTTCCTGTTTTTTCTTTATGTTTCTTCACCACTTGTTTCAATAATGCATTCTATTGTTAAATAAACCGTCTTTTAATGATCACATACAGCGATTTTGTCCATATTATTCGTAGTTGCTTCTGCACGCTGCTTAGTAGTAGTGTTCCTTTAAATGTTTTGAGCAGTGTATTTAAATATTTTTTAATAAAGTAACATTCTCCATAAAGAGTTTTTTTTATCTGATATAGTCTTTTGTTGCACAAAATACTCATAGGAAGCATTGGCATCGACAGAAAAAATGATGACGTCGTCTACCATAGAGAAAGCGCAATGTGTAATATGACTTGCCAAAACAAAATCACATAAGGTCCCCAAAAAAGATTTTCATCCAGGCATTAATTGAGGTTTTATCTAATGGTTGTTTACCTTAAGTTAACCTGTATCTCCTCTGAATAGTGATCGATGATTTTTGTTTCGACAAGCTATATTATCTATTATTATCTTCTAACCACTATACTTATACTGCGCTTTCTCTATGGTAGACGACGCCATCTTTTGTCCTGTCGATACCAGTGCTTCCTATGAGCAGTTTCTGTAATAAACAAACATATCAGATACAACCTTTGGAGTTTCTTTATAACATGCTGAAAACGATATATGATTATTCTATTACATTCAAAACGTATTAAATAATTTTGTTATGGTAAAAACTTTTATGGACACCCAGAATATTACCATGGGTTATGCTTATACCACGGAGATGAAGTTTTTCTCGGCCAACCATCAAGTAAATTTTAACACACAGAATGGGTCAAAAATATTTAGAGGCATCTTCTTCATCATCTTTTTAAGTAGAGCATCTAACTCCTTCACTTTTTCTTCGACCAGCGACTTATTTTTTTCTGATTCTCTCATTGAAAATAGTGTTTTCTCCTTGGAAGGGCCCATTGGAATTCCTTTCATGCACTGCAACATGTAACTTTAAGAATATTACTTAAGATATGCACAAAAGCAGGGAAATTTGAATAACTCTTTATATATTGTCGATTTACAAATAATAAAATACAATAACGTGTTCTTAATATGCGAGGAGGATTTTTCTGCTACGAGTTCTCTAAATGAAAGACGACTAATTAGCGCCCTCTTTTGGCATTCATTAAAATTTACTATTTTGTATCAACGGTGGGGAACCTTTTCTTGACCCAGCGCCAATTAAGGTTAAACGTTTGGAGAAATACACTCCATATACTAATCTGAAGCGCGTACCATATGAGAGCGGTTACAGGTCTACGATTTCTTTTCCCCCGTTAAATTTTGGAAAGCTGCGGTGTTAAGAATTTATCGAGCGTATGCAGAGCGCATCTTTGCTTATATCTTTGTATTCGTTAGGCAACGCCAATCGTAAAACTGCGTGTGTTTGTGAATTATGTGATAAATAATATGTTGACACTCCGTTTTAAATGTGCTCAAAATCGATATAACGGAACGTGAAATTTACTTATTTACATTCGTGTTTAATGGACTGAGATAGGCAGCAGATTGCGTGGGTGTGTTATCGCCAGAAGAGGCTAACGAATAAATGCGTGACCTGCGATTCACGATTTAATAATTGGATTAGCTGCGGGTTTTTATGAGGTACATTGAAAAGCACAATAAAAATTTTCACGTTGTTTTGATTTGAATCCATATCGCACAAAAATATTCAAGTGTGAAGAATTGATTTAAAAAAAAATCCATACACAACGCATAGGAAGGTCTAATTTAATATTATTTCACGTAAATTTTGATTTCCGCTGGGTTATGCATAGGCAGAGAGGAGGAGGAAAAGGAAGTCGAGCTCTTGTCTCCCTCCGTCCTTTTCTAAACGAAAACGTTCATTAGAGGCTTGTTTTTATTGAGCAATAGAATCCACGTGGGTTTAAGAGCGTGCCACCTACACCACTCTCTCTCTCTCTCTCTCTGCTGCCTGAAGCTCATAAAAGTACACGCCATTCCCACCACGTGACCCAGGCAAGGTCAAAGGACGTCGGTGACGGGCTTTGAAGGACGTCGGAGACTGAAGAACAGAGAGAGAGAGAGAGAGGGAGAGAAACACCACTTCCTTCGGTTCAATTCGCAAACCAATAACGTCGTCCGTTTCTTCGTTCTTGTTTTTCTCCCTGCGGTAGACACATTTCATACAATGTTCTTTTATTTGCCTACGAAGTGCTTCACACAATCCAATATGTTTAGCCCTTTGAAATTTGTTTTAGGAAGGACCAGCATCTCCTTCACCTTTGGGCTAAATGGGTATACCGCCTACTGGGGCACCCCCAAAAAACCTTTAGATGGCAAGAGGTTTTTGGATTTCTACATATATTCATGGTCATTGTGTTTTTTTCATTTGAAATTGGTTGTAAATTCCTCCAGTGTCTGTTAATATTAATAATAGGAATAATAAAGGAATTGCATAACTTGATCTTCCTTTTGTATGCGTTTGCTTCCACTGTTCTTATAACTCCTTATAATCTCCTCTAGCAGCAGTTGAATATTAAAGTTTAAATGAAATTAAAGAACACTGCTTAATTAAATTTTGCAAATTTTGGTTGGTGTTTTGCTTAACTACTTTTAATGTTACCTTGCGTAAATATTGATTACGTGTAAATAACCATAATAGCGGGAAGCTCACTCAGCAGAATTGTATAGCATATAAAGGCTTTACATAAAGAGCATAAGCCATATTGACGCAATGTTCGATCAATTTTTGACTTTTTTTTAAATTTTGCACTGAAAATTCAAACGTCATAAACTTCTCTTACTATACATTCAGCGTTAATGATTTGCTAAATTAAATTTCAAAATGCAAGCCTAAAATTTTTATCGACTTTGAATATTCCTTTTGACACTAACATGATTGAACGTTTTTTGAAGCGAACACTGATCTCTGAAATTAGAACAATCACTCATTCAGCATTCTATTAGCTTTTCTGTTACCTTCTAGCTCTCTATTTAATAATATTCAACAGATAAAGAGGAAGCAGAAGCCTGTTTTGGTGCTGTACATTTAATTACTGTGAGGCTTGTTTACGCTTCGTATGATTTCGGCGGTAAGGCTGACTCCAAGGGCCTATTCAAGAAGTTATTTTTAGCAAAATAACCAAAAAACCATTGCTTCCACGGTATATCATATTTTATTATTTAATTAAAAATATAAAAGGGAGGAAGGGCGTGTAGCTTCGTCATCAGTGTTAGATCTTGAGAGTGCTCCGTACTTTGATACTCACTTATCGTCTGCAAATAATGACATTTGGTCGAATTCTCGAGATAGTAATGGAATATTACCGCGTAATATAAAATCAAGACGGGGTGGAAAATGTTCGCACTTGTCACTCACTCAGTTATTATGAAATGAAATGAAAAATGTTAAAGAATTCTTAGTTTTCCTTATGAACATGTGAAATCAATATCTTCTTAAAGGTATCGAAAGAAATAGCAATCTCAGGAGACGAGAAATCTCCTTCACGTATCTTGAACCAAAATATAGGAATTCGCCTGGATGTAGTATTATTTTTTTAATATACGGTGGTTTTTATTATGTGATCATGGATTTTTAAGATTCACTATTGTTTTTGATGAATTGACAATTTTGTTAAAGGCGCTGCGCTTCCAATCTCTCGTTTGGGGTTATTATCAGGAGCCATGGCACCGGGGAGATTTTAATTATGAGTGATTGTGATCAATAAGTGTCACCAGATGATCGGTGATATTAAAGCGGAAACGCCGACTGAATTTCCGATCAGGTGTCGGGAAAGAGAGGGAAAGAGTAGGGAAGACGGCGCCGACCAAGTTGTAGCCATTCTGGGGTAAGGAGAGAAGTTGGCGGGAGTTCCGGGATCGATCTCCGGACACTGAGGCTCATGTACTTTGGACGAGACGAGGGAGGAGGAAGAGGAAGAGGGTGCGAAATAGAAAAAAACATTGAAATCAGCCTTTTCTCTCGTATTCCTCATCCCCCGACATCCAATCTTAGAAGTCTGAGCAAGAAGAAAAGAAATTATCTTATGAGAATTAGACGTTTAATATAAGAGACAAGCGTCTAATACAGAATAGTTTAAACGTTTGATACAGAATACTTTTTCGTGTTGTTAAAAATAAAATTCATTTCAATAAATCACGGACTAAAACACTAGGATGAATTCAGTATAGGTTGTACACTTAAAGTTGTATGTGAATAATATTGAATTTCGCTTGACATTACCGTATTTAGATAAACCATCGGGTTAGTAAGTTTGGCGAATTTAAATAGGGTGAACATTAGGGTGTTCGGATTAATCCAAAAGCTGCTTGTAATCTTCTTAATCTAGATCAATTTAATAGATTACAAGTATCATATAATAAAATTTTACCATTTTTATTCTACATCCTATTTTTGAATTTTACACAAATGTCCCTCAGAAATGCGCCCTAGCGACGATTTTCGTTTTTACGGGGCGTATTATTCAGTATCATGGAAGATGATTTTAAAAGGTTCTCATAGGATTACTCTAACAGATATTAGTAATCTGACTGAAAACGCAAAACCAGTAGAGTATCCTCTTTCCAATGGCGCATAGTAAGCTTCATAACCGAAGATTTAAATTCAATTTTTAAATAGTGTCTAAATGTTGATCTGCTGCTCTGTCTGTGAACGAAAGGAATTTATTTTCCCTCAACAAAAAAGGCAATCGCTCATTCTTATAGATATTCTAAGGAAATTTTTTTAATGTTTTATGGGTAAAACCATCAGGTATTTAAATTATCAATAGAATTTTCTCTCCGTAGGTATGAACAGTATCGTCATTATATAGCCATCGATGTATTAGATTATATTCTGATATGGACCCTATTAATTTGGAAGAAGCAAGAATTTTAAATTAAGATTAATTTTGGCTCTTTAATGTTACTCGAGAAACTGTCCATTACGAATAGAAATCGTTAAATGGTAAAAGCAAAAATAGAAGCAGAAGACTGGCTTAAAAAAAAAAGACTTAAAAAAAACTAATTCAGGCAATACCGATTTCTGCGATTGTAGCCTCTTGAGCTAGATAGTATTACATAAAAAAAAGATAAATAAATAAGTTAATTAAATCTTGTCGAAATGACCTTGCAACGACTAATCAAAATTGAAATGAAGAACGATTTGTTTATATTCATTTAAGTAAAAAAATATAATTAATGGATTATGTTTATTTAATTATTTGAGGCAAACATAAAGAGCTCTTTTCGTATCTTTGCTTTAAATTTTTTTCTTTTCCTGTTTAAGTAAATATTTTCCGATGATCACATAACTTGGACATCATCATCTTATTATTTTTTTTTCTTCCTTGTTTTTCGTTTATTCCCATCGTTATCTATTTCCTCTGAATGGATCTGCTTCCAGTTTGCATTCAGAATGGATTTCCATTTGTCGATTGATTTTGAAGGGAATGGAATTTGTATGAGCCAGAGATCAATAAAACTATATCTGAAGTACGTGGACCAAAGAAAAAAAATCATGTATTAAATTTGTACCGCACCTATGTTAAAAGAAGTTAAAATTCTCCTAACTTGCGATAAGAAAAATTCAATGGATTTATTTAGTTTCGAAATTCTACATACACGTGCAAAAATATAAAATAAAAATAAATTAAAGGTGCTTCCAGGTTAAACCACGTGCCATAGAAGGAAGCCTTCCAGAATAACGGTAGCGAGATAAAACTAAACTTTAATACAGACACTGAAATAAATACATATATATATAGTCTGTTATTTTTTGGATTAAAAGAAGTAGATAAGCATTAGTTAGCCCTCATTTCTTTGTTCATTTCAACTGTTAAGCATGAAATTATTCGTGCCCAATAGACGATGCTATGAGTTACAATATGAATAATGTAAGAAATGAACATATAATATAGCTTTCCTACTAAAATAATTTATAGTTTCTTCTCATAAATTAAATAAATGAAAGAAAATGATTTGAATACTTCCATCACCCAATATGTACTTGGGGAATATTTTGAAAAACTGACCTGATTTGGTGCTTGTCGGACATTACATTTTCTCTATCAACCTTGAACGACCCTTGTATATTTCGTACATATGAAAACAAAAAAAATCAAACATTTAAAGAAATGTATTAAAAATCGTGGAAAACTTTCTGATTTCTTTCTAATCGATTGTATTTCTGACAATTTTTTAAAATTATTTTTGCCTACATCTAACCTAGGATGGTGAATACCTTATCTTAACTTAAAAACAGAGAGGACGGTATATTTCACTTTTGGGGAACGGAGTAGAAAAATGTTCGATGCCTTCTTCACAGGTATTTTTTGGGAGCGCGGAACAGACCTTAAAGCCTTTTAACGAGTTAACAATTTCATTTGCTCGAACAGAATTCCAGCGCAGAGTTAAATCGCTCACGATTTGCAAAAAAGGAAAGAAAAAAAAAAGAAAGAAAGAAAGGAGAATTTAAAATTGGAGGAAAGCTCCCATCTCTCTCCCTCTTTATTGTAAACAACACGGGGTGTTTATTTTTTTTATTTATATTTAAAAAAATTTTTGCACGCCGCTAACCAAAGTCTCTCGTCCAGACAAAGCCCATTATCCATCCATCATTTGCTTCGTAATTTATTCGGCTGGTGATAGGACCCTTCTATTCCGCATTCTTCTCGTGCTTTGGCCGCCACAAGGGATCGAGTCGCGGGAGAAACGACAACCTCCATATACCACAGAAGATACAATGTGTAATGCAAAACTTAACGAAACGTGCATAAATTTAAAACAGTGAGGTTTTCTCTCTGATTTACAGTCTTTTCAGTCATATCTCAATTAAATTTGATTTTTAGTGAAATTCGACTCATTTCTGTGTAGAAAATATGTAATTGGAGTTAGTTTTTGGCTAATTCCAGGTATTTGTTGTTCTTTTATTCTGTATAGGAGGTTAGCGGTTTCATCTTGTTTGTCTACTTAGCTTTAATTTGATCTGAAGTTAAGTTTTAGAAAGCTCTGACTATAATGCCCGAGAATATATCGCATTTGATGGCTTATTCACTTTCTTGGTTCTTGAAATTTGTGAATCCTAAGTTCAAAGAAAGGCTTTTAGGCACAGATCTTTTTCCATCTATTTACTATATTAACTAAGACAAAAGCTATTCAGAATATCGATGACTTCTATTTCAGGGTTTTAGTAAATTTTGTAGTGATTTTTTAAAATTTGTTTAATATGCAAATAGTATGGCAGGTTCTTTGTTTTAAAATTTAATACAGAGCTAAATTCTAATTAAATAGAACAACTTTCGATGAACCTTGGGATTTTGAGATTTTTCAAAATCTTTTTAGCTTCCTGGATCTGATATAGAGTGCATTTACTCTACAAAAACTATTATTGAATTGTTCAACGAGTAGATTTTTCTAAAAACTTGCATTTCGAAATGCATTTCGTCATCGAAAGTTCTATTTGTCTTGCTTGCTCTATCGGCCCCCCTCAAGTGAAGATTCATAAGCGGTTGCCAAACAAGACCAAAAATTATCCTATAGTGGGATGCATAGATTCACATTTCCATTATAGGATAATTTGTGACACCTACAATCAACATTGTTTGTCTGGGATTTTTGAACTGTCAAAACCTGGTGATGCCACTTCTTGCGGCTGTAACAACAGCCACTCTCAGAGGCGTGCCGGAATTTTAATTTGTGGAGGACATCCATTGGGATTTTCCATTCCTCTTGCAAAATCTCACAGAGATGGATAATGGAAATTGACTGCTGCTCCCGAGACCTTCCAACTCGTACCACAAATCCTCATTGGAATTGAGCTCGGGGCTTTGTGCCGACCAATCCAAGCGTTGAACGCCGTTTTCTTCATAATACCGCATGGTAGCAGAAACAACATGACATGTAGCATTGTCATCTTGGAAGTAACAGGAATCCATTCTGTAATAACGACACAGTGTTGGGAGCACTTCGTTATCCAGAATATTGCATTATGGCTGTAACTTTATACAACCACCAGTGGTCCAACACCGTAAAAGGGGAAAGTGGGGCAAGCGAGCCCCCAGTAACCGCGTGGATATTTCTACATGGATATTTCTATCTTGTGCCAAATTCGCAATTTTCATAACTAACCTCTTCATGTCTAGTGCCCTTGCATTTCCTGTTTGTCACATCCTGTTTCGAAGAAGCAACTCTGAACGGCGGCTGGCTGAATGACTTTGTTGTGTTCAGATCTAAGGTAAACTTGTAATCCACAATCTTATTGTCATAAGAGAAAATTGTTGTGAATTCGAAGCATCTGGCATGTCTATTAAGAAGACGATGGGCTTTTTATTAAGCTATTGAACTTTAATATAGACTCAGGGAATCGAGTTGTATCATGCATACAGATAATGCATTGGGTAGGGGGCACATGGTCCGACGCGGCGGGGTCAAAATTTATGGAATAACATTTTAAATTTATGGATAGACGTGGTGTATACTTTTCATTTTTGTGTTCTTTGGTTTTATTAGGCAATGATACGACATTACCAGAAGAAATAAAGTTGTCATAAATGAAATGATTTAAATGGGCCTTGGAAGCTGTTAGCACAAATGTAAACTTTGGACGCATGATAACTGTGCGGATGTCATTGAAAAATGAACAAAAATTTCATTAGTAGAACACGCATAAAGCGATGGTCCGTTGAGCACAATGATCCAAAAGCACCTTTTTTAGTTGTTTTTTTTTTCAATCTCTGTGTTCAGATATTTCTGTTGTCTTTATATCATATTAAACAACAATAGTTCTTCATATTATAATAAAAAAAATGAAAATATTCCATTGGTTCTTTCTTGGAATTAAACAGTCATTAACTCTAGCAGATCCGTCTTGCCCCACTTTCTCCTATATAAAATAGCCCATACCATAATGACACCACCACCAAATTTCCGGGTAGGCACTATGCACTCTGGCAGAAAGCGTTCCCCGGATAGCCGCCACATTTATGCGCGAACACACGCGAAACAATGAGAACCTTGACTCGTCTCTCCACAGAACTGACTTCCACTGCTCCAGTATCCAGTTGCGATGGTGTAGACACCAGTTGAGTTTTTGATATGACTTATTGGTCTTCGCCATATGAGGCTTATGCACGGCTACTCTACTTAAATAGCCAAAGTGATTGGCCCTGTACGCAATGTTCCAGTGAAAACGAACACCTCTGTTGCTGCCTGAAACTCCAGTCTGATAATGATCATTGGTTGTGTTAGGATTTTTTACAATATCACGTTTTAAGATTGTGCAAACTCTGTTGGTCAAAATTTTCGGTCGTCCAGAACGTTCGAAATTCCTACAATGTCCCTACCCTTCACTTACACAGGACGAATGGCACAGTTGATTTCGGGCTGTTTAACTTAGCAGCAATTTCCCTGCTGGACAACCCACTAATGGCATCTCTCAACTACACCCCTATCGAATTTCGACATCTCTGCACTACGCGCCATCTCTTTTACAATGGTATTTTGCATAACTTCAGCTGGATAAGTCACATGATCGCCGCGGGAGCCCAATTAGTTTTTGGTAGATAGTATATTTTCTTAAGAGAAAATCCCCAACATGAGCATAATAATTCCGAGTTGAACCTATGAATTAAACTCTTTTACCGGTTTAAATCTAATAATGAAGATTGACGTTTGTAGTTTACAGGATGTTGAAGCTCATTGCAACCCTTAAAAACGGAAGAAAGAAAGATCGAAACAAATTGAGACGCTGAAACGCAGCCATATTGTTAGCCAAGGTTAGCTGTTATCCTAGTTCCAAGAGTAACATCAGTTCGAAAATGGCTGATGCCATGAACGCCTACATGGAGGAGAAGTAAGCACCTTGCCTTCATTTCTTTGCTAATTGGTCTGGAAAAAATCCATAAAAAATGCATTTCTGCTAATGCCATATGAAAATGATCATATCTAATATGGCTACTCCTATCTGGGCTCATATTCTCGAATTTTTCGTGTTAACAACTCACATGAGTTAGCAGTATCACATGGTAAAACTCGGGCGATCAAACAAAATTGGTATTCTCGAAAATCAGCTGACATACTTTTCGTTCTCCTCATGTAAATTCCCAACTCGTGTGAGCAGAGCTTTGTGAGATAGCTATGCACAAGATGAAATTGGCTGACGAATTCGCTATTCTGCTTGTGAATAGAGCATGTGACGCTGTTTCCGATTATTTGATTGTCCCTTATTGAATAGTCTCGGTTCCAGACTCTTAGCAATGTCGAAACCTAGGTGAATGTAACATACTTCCTCTCACCAAGTCGAGTCCGTTTTGTTGTATGAACTGCAGAATGCCCATTTGTGTGAGTCGAAAGCACTCTAGTGAAGATTGTGTAAGCGAATGGCCCTGTTCTACATTTAGGCATAATTGTACACGCAATCATCTACATGAACATTGATTTTGAGAAATATTTTATGAAAGTAGTAATATCGAGCAGGGATGGTCAACGTATTTATTCTCTTCATGGTTATTTCCAAGAAGCAGTCTTCTTATGTGTGATATATTTAACGTAGTCCATCACTGCTTAATATTCATATATAAAGTGCATTTGCATAAATTGGCAATCTACAAGTCTGGATATCTGCAATAAATTAGTAATCATTGGCATTAACTTCGATTTCTTTATTTTGTACGTGATATATTCATTTTGCGAATTCAGTTTTTGAATTCTTGTACTTTTCTTTTCTCTTACTTACTTATTCAATTAAATTTTAGCTCTGACGACATAACAAGCTTTCCCCCCGACTAAACAAATACGATTAATTAGATCTACAAATTTATTTCTTTATCTTAACGAGCAATCTTTATTCTTCGAGTGATGATCTATGTACCAGCGTATTTTTAATATCTTTAAGAAAGCAAATACGTGTAGCCTTCAGAATAAATGTAGCATAGTCCTTGAAAAAAGAAAATGAAAATGATTTAAAATTATATTTTCGGAACGTGAAGAAACCTTTCCATTCTGATCCTCTTTATTTTGATCCTTGACCATTCAGCTTTGTAGATTTGATTGTGGTAAAAGCGATTCAAAGCAAAGATTGGCGGCAGTTAAACCGCTGGATTAAATAAAAAAGAAAACAGTCGTTCCTATTGTGTGTCTTCTTAAGGGTCGCTAAATTAGATCCCAGTACCCACATACGAGTCCCTGGAACTCCCTTTTCTCATCCTACCTTACGTCATACTTAAAACGGGAAGAATTAGAAGGAAGAAGAAGGTTGCTTCTAATTGAATCTCGACTCTCGGAGCTTTCTTTTCCTCTTTAATGGTCGAACCATGGGCGATTCTGGTTCGTCCACTAGGGAATAATTTTAATAGCTCCATGACAGAATGAGGACATTGCCTGAGAACGCTAAATTACGCTTTTATCCCTTTCCGAATGATTTCCAAAGGGAGAAAACCCAGGTTCGCTTTTGTGTTTTTCTTCTGCCTGTTATCGAATTCTACTTTTCTAGATTGGAACTATTAACATTTTAGCGAATTTTAGGGAAGATAATCCCTTTTGGCACTTTCTACTTTGCTCTTCCGCCTCTGACCAAAAGTGTTTTGAGGATTACGAAGTGCTAGGTGGAAACTGATTATGTGTCGCAGATTAATAAATGGTTATTAAAATATAATAACTTAAAGTTGAGCAAGACTTGTTCTTCCGTTCTGAAGAATTGCCTTTAGTAATTTAAAAGAGAAGAACGAACAACTAACTTTACACAAACTGGTGCTTTTTCATCTCTCATTTGTTTCAGTAGTAAGAATGTGACCATTAAGAATATGATTATACTTTATTCACATACAGTGCTACAAATATTTACACTCAAACGTCACTTGAAGAAGATAACTATTCTGTTAATCACGTAGCAAACCGATAAAGGACTTTAAATGGGCAAAAACGGAAATATTAATTTATTGTTCTTTAATTTTCTCTACATACTTTTCAGTTTTTGAATACCAGAAGCATTTATTTATTTATTGTCGATTAAGTCGATAAGAAGAGAAAACCACAGTAAGCAAGAGCAAATCTATTTTCAGTAGAGCCGGGTTTCTTTATTTAGGGTTTGTCTGGGTATATAATTTTTCTTAGCATAAAGAAGTGTATGAGAATTTGACAATTTAAATGTAGTTTTATTATTCAAAAAGATATCATTTAAACGATATCATTTGAATTACCTTAAGATTTAAAGAGACGGCTTTTGCCTTTTAATTTCTTTAAAACCTTCATTTATGCGCTGTATGCCGCTGCGTGGTTCTTCATATTTCTAAACTTCAGTTATTCATGACAAAAATATACTAAATATAGATGCATGAAAGTAATGTTACCATATTTAAAAGAAGCGTAAAATTTATCTGAAGATAGGATACTAGATCGCAGAAGAAATTTATTCCAAACGAAATTTAATTTTTATTTTCTTTTCTTCCCAAGAAGGAGCCACATTTCTTCCCTTCAGCGCTTTTTGGTCTTTAAATTTCAAATCAAAAGGAGATTTGGGCAAAGGATGTTAATTAGCTGCAACATTTTCGTGCTCATTTCTCAATCGATTCGAAAGATCGTATGTCAAAATCAAGTTAAAGAAACAGACGTCTCAGCTTTTGCTTCTCGTTTAGGCCTCTTTTTGGATGTTAAAATTTTGTTTTGTTATGTGCATGGAATGAAGAATAATTGGTGAATTTTAAGGGAAAGGAACAATAAATCAATTTAAATCCGACAGTTCGACGAAAACACGGTTTGTTTGGATTTCGAATCGGAAAATGAAGCGCTAAACACGATTAATCCAAAGCCTCTGGAAAATTTTCCGGCGAAGTTCTGTTTCCATGGATTTCACGGTTGACAAATAAAGTTTTCCACAAAGAAAAAAAAGCTGGAATTGATTTATAAACCTTCGTCTACTTGCCTGTAAATGTTTATGCCAAAATTTTTCCAATCTTCGAAAAACGGGATTTATTTGAGAAATAAGGAACTTGCCCTAATCCCAATAGGGAATACGGCAACAAATTAAATGGCTTAACAATAAAATGGCTCAACACTGTTGAATCTGAATGAATAGTGCGGTATACCAGGATTGGGGCATATCATGGCAACTTTTTTTTTTTTGAGAATTCGAGCGTTGGTGGAAAATGTGAAATATAATGATGAACTCAGCCAACGTCATGACCGTGTGATCTATTGCAAGAGGAGCGATTCTCATGACTTTTCTGTTGGACTATACGAGAGTTGAGTGAAAGGTAATGACAAGAGGTGTATAATGGAAGTAATACTTTATTTAAGCAAGAATGAAGCATCACTGGCCTTCAATATAAACACCAACCATATGGATAACTTATTCCATAATTGTGGGAGACGGTATATCCCGTCAGTAAACACGTTTTTATTGACAGCTGCAAGAGTTTGGTTCATTGTCATCGATGAAACTTGGATACACGCATATAAGCCGGCACTAAAGTAGCAGTAACATTAATTGCAGTTTCCCGGATCATCACCTCCAAAATTGTTACGCAAGAGACCCATTAAAGTAAAAGCAATACTCTTGATGTTATAATATACATCACCATTTTTGGTCCTCAGGGTAAAACTGTTAATTTTGAGTAGTCTAGTATCGACAATGCCTTGAGAAACGTCTAGAAGAAGCGCTCGCACTTCATTAGAAACAATCCACTAATACTCATTTACGATAATGCTATTTGTCATTTTGTTGTACCAGTGAAAGAATTTCTGTCAAGATTCCCCCGGCTTGAGTCTCTGTGACTTCGATCTTTCCCGAGCGCAACGTTTTTATGGTGTTACACAGGAACACGCAATAGACCGAACTCTTGTAGCTATCAATAGAAATGGGTCTCTTGATGGCATACACTGTCTCTGATAAATTTTCATATGTCCTGTGACGTCTTATTCTTGGCATCTCTTCCATTATCACCCATTGCCATTACTTTTCACTCATCTCCCATTTCTATGCTTACTTCTTGAGATTCTGTGACGTATAATAAAGAGTAAGGAAACGTTTATACAAATATATGTAATAGAACGTACTCCTTGTTTAGTTTTAAATCCATTCTGTATGCAATCTCGTGTTGACACTCGACTTTTTTTTTAGATAAGATAATAGTAGGGTTTGTAAACACAGACTGATTCATAATGGAGAGACACTCTTTCCGTTGCTAAACATTAACGTTTCAAGGAATTGCACGATATGCAGTTAAAGGGATAAGGAAAATTCTTTGTTCCCATTATCATACGTCTCCAAATTTTATGGGTTTTATTCGTAATCATTTGCCAGTACGATTTATCATAAATCTCAGGTGAGTTTTGTCTGCTGTGGGAAGTTGCCCATGTTCTCCCCTGAGCTCGTTGCGCTTCTGTCCAGCGATCAGGAAAATTGACAGGAAAAGGAGAAGAATCCTTAAGAAATTTGATTACCTGCTTTGCACGTGGCTCTTTTTAAAACGTTCTCGTTCTAATTAGATGAGCTAGATACGTAGTAGTCAAGTTCTTTTCTTCTTCCCTCTTTCACTTTTCCTATGGGAGAAATCGTCTCTTTCAGAGTCCTGCCACCAACCAGTGACGTCACTGCCCCATCATTATCGTTCCATTAGCGCTTTCGAATCGAGTGTCGCAAAACTTTCATTCGACTGGAAAAGAGAGAGAAAGAGCGAGTGGCGCTGACGTCAGAAGGGGTTTACTTCCTCCGCTTATAGACTCTTCTCCACCCCCACCTGTCCTATTCGGTCTATTTAAAGCACTTGCATGTTCTATTAATTTTTTTCCCTTCCAGTTTTAACGTCGCGTTATTTTGAAGACAGTGAGAGGAGAATTGTAGCTTTTTAATAAAGTAAACTGAAAGGAAAAAGAAATCAATTTCTTTCGTGTCGATGCAGCTCGTAGAGCGAGATCACTGGATTTAATTTTATTTTTTATTTCTTAGAAATTTATACCATATTTGTAGGTACTATTGATACAATTTATAAAAAAACATATGCCGCACCAATAATCAATATTGATTTAAGGACTTATCTGTTGTAAGAAAACGGAGATAATTGCAAACCAACTCTCGATTACAAGCTTTTTGACCACTAATTATCAATTCCGTTCACTTAGATAGCTACACAAAAATAGCCACATGGTTCAGTGAAGTTCGATTAGAAAATGAGTAAAGGAAATAAGCCAATGCTGACGCAAGGATTCACCTAGGATTTATATTGATCGTCATTGGACATGTTGTTCTATCCGTGGTAGATTGGTGTGTGAAACAAGGGAGCTTTTTTGTCATTTTGTTTTGTAGCTACGTTATTTTATCATTGTCTGCAGTTTCTATGGTTTAATTATGTATTTCTGTCGACGTTATGTTCGGAGTGTATTTAGATAAGGAAATAATAAACTCATTTTTAATGTGTTTTGGGTACGCAGGTTCTATTAAACTAGAAAAAGTGTTCTAGGCGTTTCTGAATATATGCTTATCAGAAAGTTAATCGGACAGTCCATGTACTGATATTCGCTGTAATTTTTTTGTCGCTGTAATTCGTTTTGTCGCCATTAGAATTCACTTAACATATTGTCGGGAAGAGAATAATATGAAAAGACTCTATTGCTTAGCTAAAATTCACTGATTACGCTTATTATTTTTTCTTCTACTTGAGTTTTCTGTTTTGTTTGGGTCAAATCTTTCAATCAATTTTTTGTCAACTTTCCGTTGTTCAAACGATTCAAAATTTGGCACGCTGGTTCATTTCTGATGACATACAATCTGGTATAAAAATTTCAAATTTTGAAATCTTAAAAGGATTAAAACTTACTTTCATTAATTTACATTCAGGCAGGGGATAGGGCCACTTCTGCAGGACGAAAGGGACCTTGTACATCGAATCTATTTTTCTCGTAGATTGACTATAAGAATAAACAGATTTTGCAAGAAAGACTAAAAAGCATAAAATAAAACAGAGTAAGAATACTCTTTAGAAACAACGTTTTTATGTTTTAGTCTTTAATGAAAAAAATGTACTAAAAAACAGAAAATAATTTTTCTTTGCTTAATAATTTTTTGTCAATAAACAAAAATATTGGGGCGCTCATTGACTAAAGAAAATCATTTGAAAATTCTAATTAAAATACACTAAAGAATGTATATTTAATATTTCAAACATTTATAAAAAAATCAAATATCATTAATTTTATAATTACTGAAAAGGATATTCTAAATATCATTAATCATTCGAAATCAATAAATTTAATTAAATTAGTCTATAATTCAAAGAGCGCTCCAACGTTTGTATTTTTATTCACAAAAATAGCAAGCAAAGAAAAATTATTTTCTACTTTTCAATCTTATTTTTTATTTAAAACATAAAAAGTTTGTTTAAAAGAATTTTTTACTCTGTTTTATTTTTCCGTTCTTTCATTTAAGTCGATTTACATTGATGATCGTTAAAATGATTTAAGTTTTCCCCATTTTCTTCAAAATCATGAAAAATAAATAACAGAACTCACGAAATTTTGAAATTAAATTTTCCTCGAAATATCTTTCTTTTGATATTAATTTTCTTTTTTACCATTTCATTGTTAGCGATGTTTTCCACGTGTTCATTGGATTTCTTACAAATTTCTTTACAGGTTTTTCTTTTCTTGCTTTAGAGCTTTCTTGAACTGATGCTGTCTTTTCTTAATTTTTAAGCTTTTATTTTATAACTTTTCAACCATTTCTGCTTCTTGTCATTATTAAAATGAAGCATAATCCCACTTTATTGATTTTATCTTCTAGCCTGACTTTACCTTGAGCATTTGCGCAAAATGTTTTTTGCTACTGGTTCTAAAGCAGTTATTACCTTATTATAATGATTACCTTATACGTAGTCTATTATGTGAAATCGACTTGTGTTCCGTGATATTCATTTTCGTTTCTTCTTTGGCACAGAGGCCAAACATTGGTCTTCTGTATAAAATATGTCACTGTGAAAGCTATAAATGTGACGATTCCTAGTTATCGAACGACAATACATTTCTTTGTACTGGTGAATATTGGAAATGAATGCTAGTTTCTAATATCCACCGGATATTCCCGAAAATCGTTAATTGCACCTGTGGATTTTGGAAAAACAATAAAGATTTTACCTTATTTATCTGGAAATCGATAATAATTTTTCCCCATGATCTACCAGATGAAGGGAAATAAAGGAAGCGTGGAACAGTGCATCTATCTGAAAATTACAAATGTTATCAATTGCGCGAGCGTTAAGCACGTTTCAATGGGCAATGAATTTGCATGCAACAACCAGGTATACTATCAGTTCGGCTCTTTGCCAAAGAGAAATTTGTGCCTAGGCGTGGGTACCCCAGCCTTGTCAAACGGACCATTCTTGCTTTCTGATTGGCTTTATGTTCACTGTGCTCCAATGGCATGCCCGAAAAATCGCCGAAGGCGCATAAGAAGCCGCAATTAGCGGTCCAAGAGAACTAGCGGTCCACGCTTCCTTTATTTTCACATACATCGGCGTATCCTCACAATTAATGGTATTCGCGATATTGGATCTTACGTATAGACCAGTGAAAGTCGGTAAAAGAAAGTGAAAACTGGTAATCACGGCCGATTTCAGGTAATTGCCACGTTTCCAACAAACATAGTAACAATTAAGCACTGTAATAGATGTTATCTAAGGATTTTACATAACAGAAGAATCGAAAGTTAGCATCGGTAAAGATTATTTCATCTATTGAATAAAGACGAACCTAATAGAGGAAAATCACACTATAACCAAGACGTAAGAGCTTACATCTACCGCCAGGACAATATAGATAGGAGTAGTTCGTCGTAAACATAAATGTCTGGACATTCATTCTAGCCATTTTGAGCAACTGTTGTAATTCTACATAGAAGTCAAAGGTGATTTATAGATTCTTTGATGTCTGTATAAATTTAATATTACAACTTTGATTCAAGCATTTTTGTTGACGGGTGTGTATAGATATTTTTCTCTCTGTATTTTGGCATTTCTGGGTTCTTCTAAAGCTTCATGTCATTTTACATCAGTAAACATCCTTTTTCCTCACAATAAATCTCAATTGATATGCTAATCTATCCATTGATTTCTGATTTCAGCTGTCTGACATTTCCAAATCTGGTCCGTTTATTTCAAGATAACACCACATTGATGCATTGGATGTTATAAATAGCACGGCATTATCGCGCGATTTTTGGCGATTTGTATGCGGTCAGAGTTGTTTTGCGATTGTTCTTTCAGTCATTCTGCAGTCTCCAGACGATCCTGAATCCGATATCCGTTTGTCACCAGGTGTCTAGAGACTTTAGAACCTGACGCAGTCCTTCTTGACCCGCCAAGCGACGATTGATCCCTTACTGGATTCGTTTTTCCTTATTCATTTTATTGCCAAAGAAATAAGAGATCCCTCGGTTTTCTCTAAATCAGAAACCTATCTCTGAATCATTAAATTATGCAAGACCTTCTACAGAGATTTATTATTATTATTATTAGTATTATTATTATTATTATTATTCATGTCCAGAAAAGACGATAGTGAATTCATTGGAAAGTTTATGAAATAATCACCGGAGGCATTCATTGCCAGTTTTTGCTTTTACCATTTAGCGATTTTATTCGTAAAGGATAATTTTTTCAAATATCCGCCAAGAGTAAATACAAATTATTTTTTTAAATTTAAACTAAATTAATACGCTAAAACACAGTGTAAAAACCCAAATCGAATGAGGAGTGCTAATCGTTTGCTAAAAAGGGTCGTTCTAGTGGTGTTCAATAGTAGCAATTCTATCGAAATTTTAAGTATATACCGATTTTGAACCTATCAAATGACAAGTTTTTACATTAAAAATAAGGAACTTCTTCCTTAGAATATCTATAAAGGGTGACTGTCTACATTTTTTGGTACTGAGTTGAAGAGAAATAAATTCGTTTTGGTGATAGTGTCGAGCTGTTCGCCATAAACAGCTCATAAAGGGATAAAGTGCACGAAAATATTCAGACAGCATCTATAACTTCGAATTTGAATCATACGTGGGTATTTAAGTTACACCATTTTAAGTTGAAAATGCAGGTACGTTTTACTTCATTTACTGATATATGCCGAAATACTCCTGTGAGAACTCTTTAAAATCGTCTTATCATATTAAAAATAGAATAGTCCCGCTCAGCAACCTTGAGGGCACACTTCTTCCCAGATTTCTGCATACGTACTGTATGTATGTATGTATTATTATCAGAATTTGTAACAACTGATTTGAGATTCTCATCAAAGGAAATGATACGCTGTTTGAAGAATGTTTAAAAACTTTTCTCTATGACGCAAAAAGATTTAATTCTTTTTATCGATTTTACGACAAACCATTCAAGAAGTTGCTAAAAAAAACTTTTCTCACAACTTTTTTTTCAACAAATCTTTATTAAATTATCGTTTAAATAAAATAACAAGAAATCAATAGCTAGCTTCAAGCTTCTTTTAAAATGTACAACGAGGATTTTTTTCGGAGGCAGGATTTTTTTTTTAATTTTATTATTTCATGAAATACCAAGCTTTAGCAAAAATCTGATTTTTTCATATTATTTTATTTCCATATTACAAACGGACAAATATTTCCAGTACGCAGACATTAGTTTTAACTGTCTCGTTTTTGTGGAGTGGGTGTGGAAGGAAGACTTCTTGAAATATTCTTCAAATAAGGAATTTTAAGGGGGGGGGGGGGGGGGGTTGAAATTTTTTAGTTTATTTGGAAAAGGAAGAAATTCCAAGCAGCAACAAAATGCTATTTGTCAATTTAGTCAATATGGCTTTTTCATTCAAGTTTTTAATGCTAAATCTGTATATGGAAAAATATCTTACTGGATGCCCCATTAGGCTGAATGATGTGCGTATTTGAAGAAGAGTGAACTGTTTAAAGCCGTCTTCTTTCTTATATTAATTACGCTCATGAGATTTTTTTTATTTACAGAAAAGATTTTGTAGGGTTTAAGGGCAGACACGAAATGGATATATGTTCGAAACGTATTATGTTCTACAACTAAAATGTTAGTCTCATATGAAATATTTAAGAAGATACACTATAATGACTTAGTGCTTGGGAAAAAATTGTGGGACACAAATAGAACATTGGTAGACTGTGAGGAAAACTTGCTGAGTTTACGGTTCTTTTCATGTATCAATTACATCTGTGTATGTAATATTTTGGAAAATAGTGTTTTGAAATCGAATGGATCATTAACCTTCTATATTCAAGGAAAATTCCATTTTGGAATAAAGAGCGTTTTCTAATTTTGTCTGATAATTTTGAGCAGTAATATACGAGGGGCGGTCAAAAAGTCATTACAATCAACATGAAAGAACGATGGCTTTTGAAAATGTGTAGATACACGGCGATTACTGAAAGATACACGGCGTTTGGTGCAGTACCGCTGAACGCCGCCAGAGCGTCGGAAAATTGGAGGTGCGAACCGTGATAAGGTTCTTGCATTTGAAGGGGAACAACGCCAAACAAATCCATGAGGAGTTAGTGGCCGTTTATGGTGAAGAACGTCGTCTGACTAAAGGAGGACTTCTATAAAAGTTGCATTCAGCAAGTCGTTCCTCGTTGGGAAAAGTGTATGGCCCTGGGAGGTCCATATGTAGAAAAGGACTGACATTAACTGTGCAGCATCACTCCATCTCTCAGTCTTCAGCTGATTGTAATGACTTTATGACCGCCCCTCATAGATATCTATACATAGTATAAATATAAGTCACTTCCCCGGTGTATGTGCTCGATAACCTTAAGAACTACTGCATCGATTTTTATGAAACAAGTTTTGTTTGTTAGGGGATTTATGTAGAAACTTTGTAGGCTAGGTATTAATTCATAAAAATTGGTTTTATATTAAATTATTTACGTTAATTGCTCTCAAAATGCGTCAACATGGCTGCTCATCATATGGTGATCGGCGATCGAAACGCTTAGCGCCATCTCTTGAGCAAACAAACAAACATAAGCTAATTCTACTTCATCTTAATAGCTGAGTAAATTTGCAAGAACATTGTTTCTCACATGGCCAACTGTACGTTGCCTGTTCTAGAGTTAGCGATCCTAGAAATTTATATATTTGCAGTAAAGATGCAACAACATTAAATGTCGTTTATAAGGAAGTACTCAAGACTTAGGTGTAGTCCAAAAACTTCCATTAATTTTTTGACATTAAATAAATGTTTTTTAAAATTTACCTATACTGTATTTTTATTTCATGATTTAAAAAGCCCAGGCAACGCCGGGCGCGGGTTTGCTAGTATGTAATAAAATAGTTTAAATTTCCTTCTATTTTTATAGTTTATTTAGATTTCTATATACGTTAAATAAAATTCTCAAATTCCCTCCCTAATGTAGTTAACTACAGAGTAAATCTTGAAAACACTAGTGGTCCTGAAGTAATTTTTTTAAAGGTTTAATAGAATTAAACATATAAGCAAGAAGACGAAATTAAAAAGTACCGATAAATTATTTTAATCTTTTTGGCACTGAAAGTTTCCTCATTAATTTGAAATATGCTCCATTGTCCATCTTCTGAATTTTAATTTTATATCTGCAGAAACTGTGTAATTTAATCTCTGCAATAGCTTGTAAAAATATTCCACCAAAATTGATAGAATATTTCACTTTCATTTCGTGGGAATGAATATTACTCCGTTTTAATATCGGGCATTTAATTTTTCTGCTTTCTTTTCGCACATGTTTTATTCAATCGTGTAGAATGAAAATACTCGATTCAGTCCGTAGTATCTCCAGAGACTAAAAAGGAAATGAAAGGCTACTATAGTGGATCGAGAGTAAACTTAACTGCCATCCCTGTTTATTTGATAGCAACTTACTTATGAGTGGAGATTTTTTCGCATAATATTGTTAAATTTATTTTAAAAATACATTTATTTGTGAAGTACTTGCACAAATAATTTGAATACTACACACTCAAAACGGCCTCCACCTTTGAAGATTCTTGACACCAAGATTCACTAACACTTTTCAGGTTCAATTATCTGTGTAAGATATCGATTCTGTCCATTTAATCTTTCAATATTAATAGACTTTCTACTCCGTAAGAGTGATCAGCTTTTGAATGATCGAAACCCTCGTCTTTTATGTTATGACTAGAAGAGGTACCCGGCGTTGCCCGGGATAATTACACTTGCACAATCTTTTCCTTTCATTGTTAGTCATGAGATATTGATTGTTTATTCATGCAGAGCGTTTGTGAATTGCGTGTTGATACCATTGTTGATACCTATTGTTGTACAAACTTTGCCTTGCATTGTTGGTCATGAGATATTTCTCATTAAAATGCCTTGCCATAACCATGAATATCGATTTTTTATCGATATTTATTATTTTTCCGAAATCTGAGGTAGACAGTGACCTTCCTCATGCTTTGAAGGTCATGTATGCGAAATTTTATCAAGATCGGAATAAAACTGTAGATTTGTATAAAAAACAGACCCACAGACAGACCCACAGACCCACAGACCCACAGACGCACAGACCCACAAACATCCTTCTTTATATATATAGATGAAGTTCTCTTTCATTTACGTGAAGGATGTGGATAGACAGATAAACAGGCTCCTACTCTTCATCGTCTTTCAAGAGTAAAATGGTTGGAAAAGATGTGGAAATAATTCAAGCCAAGTTTATATACCTTGTTGAAAACGCTTCCTTCTCCCCATAACTTTTCTCTTTTTTCTTCCCTCCTTTAGCATCTCATTCATTAGATAGTTCGAGCATTTATTAAGTTTTTATAACCCAGTGTCTTGAAAGGCATCGAATAAAGCTCGTACTTAAACTCTATCGATTTGTCCTTTAATATTGATGTAATATTTCCTTAAAAATTAACGACGGAGGGCAATTTGCTTTCTTAAGGTCAATCTCCTATTGAACGCTCCTCGAATGGCTTACTAATTTTGACTTCCTTCGTAAAGAAAGCCGAGTCGTTGCATATTAGTCTTTCAAATTCGTTTTAAGCTATAATAGCAGACAGAAATGTTTAATTATTTTGTTTACTTAATCATCGACACGAGATTAATCTTGAATTTCATAGTCATCTGCTAGTAAGCAATAATAGCGCAGATTCTCTGATAAAACTTGTATCGGGTTCACTACATGTACATTAATTCTTAATTTTAGTGTAATTTGTAATTCCAAATTACTCAATACGCCAGCCCGAATCAGATAAATGATGATATGAAAAATAAGAACAACGACAACATCCGTCATTTTTAGCCATTTCTCCCTTCCATGTTATCAATCGTTAAAGTTCTGTTGTGGTTTTTTAATGCCAATTTCGGTTTCATTTAATACCTAATAAAAAAAATTTTAACATTAAAATTTTTCGGCTTTCATGATTATAGGGTTGTTTTTACACATGGCTACTAAAATCTTCATTTTATTGGGTGCTTGCGTTTATGCTTTTTATTTTATTATATTTGAAAACGGTTTCACGAGAGAGAGAGGCTGTGATTTATCTATATTTTCACTCTAAACGCTCATTAAATTTCTCCTTTTCTAATTTCATTGCTTAAATGTATCGCTTTTCCCTGAAACGTCAGCGTTTTACGCTTTTTCTTTCTTTCCTTTTTTTTTTAAATATAATTTAGATAAGATCTGTGCATAACAATTTTATCAAGTATGATTCAATTTACATGTTGTAGGAATGTGCAGTCTTAATATTTCCTAAGTTCTTTTAGTCAGACTACTTCGGAAATCTTTTTTTCAACTTGACATTAAAAAGAGTGATGTATGATGAAACTACATTTTTTCTCGTTCGTCCTCCTACGTAATGAAGTGACCTCGCACTGAAAATGACGACATCATTTGTACAGAAGGATTTAATAACAAATAATAAATAATATTCTTGATGAAAAAAAATAAAATAAATTAATGACACGCACTTAGGTATATAAAAAATATATTTTCTCGTCACTTCAGAAAATTGGATGTGCAAGAAGGAAATGAGTGGCTTTTAAGTAGAATAACAACATGGGTCAAGATAATTATGATAAATAGGTTTATGCGTAATGACGCGAAAGCCTGTTTTTATTCTGCCTAGTAAATTCAATCTAATTTGCTGTCTTTCAGTTTTTTTTCCTTTAGAGAAGAGCATTTTCTTTACGATTTTTTGTGCAGATTAATTTTTTTTTAAAATGACATTTAAGTAAATTAACAAGATAAGTGTCCATTGAGAATATTAACGAAGAACAGATCTTTATACTTACAGTTAGTCATGCATAAAAAATAGTGAGACAATGTTTATGTTATATCAAAACTTAGAAAGAGCAACTTATGTTATAATTTCTCAAATATCCTTGCCTAATAAAAATAATACAGAGAACATACACACACCGGCCAATGAATTAGAAACATTCGTTCAATATGGTATTGACCCTCCTTTGGCTGTAATTAATTACAGAACATACGCGGTTTGGCACGGACTCTACAAGGTGTTGTAATGCAGGTAAGGTAATCGCAGACCATGCATTCGTCAGAGAGACCTTCAGGTCCTGCAGAGTAGACGGAAGCGGATGCCTTCGAGGAATGTCTCTTTCCAACATGTTCCAAACATCCTCCGGACTTTGCGCTGGCCATGTTGCAACTCGGTGTCGTGTTCAAAAAACCACTCCTGAACAATTCTTGCTCGATGGACAGTAGCATTATCGTCCATGAAGAACCCGTCACCATTTGGGTACAAATGCACCATTGCAGGATGGACTTGATCTGCAACAATGTTCAGGTAGTCTTTGGCTTTCACCCGACTGTCAAGGAATATCAGGGGACCCTTGTCATACCAACAAAACATGGCCCATACCATGACACCTCCTCCTGCAGCTTGAACTGTGTTCATAACACATGAGGGGTCCATCGCTTCATAGAGCTGCCGCCAAATTCTCTGCCGGCCATCGGTGCAAAACAATGTGCAACGTAACTCGTCCGACCATATCACCTTTTTCCAGTTGTCTACTGTCCAGTCACACCGTTCTTTACACCACTGCAGGCGAACTTTCTGGTTTGTTGCTGACACCAGGGACTTCCTCACTGACATGCGACTTCCCATCCCTATTCGCTTCAACTCTCGGCGCATTGTTCTGGAGGAGATGGGTTGCGATGATCCTTCATTGAAGTTTGCCGTCAGTTGCTCCACCTCCGACCTTCGGTTTTGCCGCAAAATCCGTCTCAGACGACGTCGGTCCCTGTCTGTGTTGATTGTTTTTGATCCACAATTCTGCCGTTTCGACAACTCTTGTGGATTCCGTTTCCACGCATTGAACACCTTGGAGACCTGAACTTTTGAGATACCGATCAGTTGTACTGTCCTGGAAATCGTAGCTCCAGCTAGACGGGCTCCCACAGTAACTCCTTTTTGGAACTCAGACAGGTCTGCTGTTTTCCCCATTTGCTCAACTTGAGCAGCTGCAGCTTGAAATGAGCATGTACCTCACATGATTGCATTCATTTGCATATCACAATCGTTTCTGACCTGTGACCCCGCTTTACATATCAGTACAGTAATTCATCACGGGTTTCTAATTCATTGGCCAGTGTATGTATATGAGTTCGTTCAAATATGACGTATGTGAATACATTTTGATGACACTTTTCCTTTTCTATGTAGACTCGACTATCATTTCAGAACAATTTTAATTATTTTAAGATTTTCTTTTTATTATTCATTGTAATCCAATACGTCTATCCAGAGCCTGTATGGCCTGAGGCCGACGAGTTGAGTCTTTGGATGGACTGGATTAACGACTCTGTATGATGGTCACAGCAGCCGGGGGGGGGGGGGGCGAAGATCGTGAGTCACTGGTGAGTTGCCCAACCAGTGACTAGCCGTGCCTGATGTTGCTTAACTTCACTAAAGTTGTGCTTTCAGTGAAAGCCCACCAGGACACGGCCTCCCCCATCTTGCAATTTTACTTGCTTACCGCGAAATTATTAAATTTGGGATGAGATTGATTGTTTATCGTCTAATGCAGGAGTGGGCAAGCTTTTTTATTAAAGGTTTTTAACCTTTTCTAAGATTTTTAATATAAAATGCAGTATTTCACTAAAAATAATTTCAAATTATCCTATTTCTGGTCTCTCTTGCGAATATTTCTACATAATTTTGCGGGTCGCATAGAATCCGGCAGCGAGCCGAAAAGAAACCGGAAGCATCCCGCGGGCCATAGTTTGCCCACCCCTGGTCTAATGGAAATGTAAAATAATAGTGAAATACAGTTTTGACTTCTTCTTTGCTATAACTTTTGCGTCAGCTTTTCCATCATCGCTTTTTCATTTAATCGTGACTAATCTTCAACTAAGAGAAGATTGCTCCTAGCGTGATGTCATCTGTGAATGGACCCTGAAAATTTCGCTTATCGTATAACATTTGAGAATGTTCCCTAGACTTTGAATTTTCCTACAAAGAGCTTTAAAACCAATCTCCAATACTCCCATACAAATCTTCATTCCTACTATCTGTTCTGGAAATCGAATAAGTTATGCTTACTTAGATGATTATATTTCTAGGTGATTACCAGCCAGAAGATGAATAAAGAGACAAATAAATATCCAATATCGATTTTAGTAACCTAACCGATACTTTATTATATTTTATATATTATATAAATATCTTGATGGCTTCTCTTTTCCATTCATTATATCGCAGATAATAAACCTCTTTTCGAGGTTTATTCATAAGTATGTACATTGACATGCATTGCTGATCTTGATTAACTGATTACATGGATAACGTGCTCCTAAACTTTCATTGCATAGCCCTTCGTTCTTTTATATTTTCATCAGTGTTTAGATGGTTTCACCCTAAGATATCAGCGATTTTTCTTGTATTTTCTGGGATGGTGATGCCCTATTTATCGTTCTATCCCGAGTCTCCATTTCTCTACTTTCGGTTGGACTTCTCGTGTGTGGATGGAGCGGAAAGAAGAAGCATTATCTTCCTTTTTCCTTGCGTTTCTGAGGTAAGATTGTTAGCAGTAGACCTTTCTTCCTTCGCGGCATCTCGGTTCCAGTTCTCGTTAGTGACTCGTTTACCCACGGGATCTATGGATGTATCTCTTTGTATGTTGCCGAGAAATGAATTGGACCCTTATGTAATTTAAATCGTAGTTTCTGAGTATCCCATTTCTACTTATTATATGCCAATTTTTGTTCTTCTAAGTCGATAAGTTTCTGCGATTGACATTGGTCTAATGTGCGTCTCTGATTTTCTTACCCATTGGATGATCTGTTGGATATCATGCATATTCTTTTTTATTCTCTCATATTTATGGATAAATACGGATGATTCATTTGTTATATGAAACTCGATCCAATCTTTTTCACAATTAGTTTTCCCCATGTTTTATTTCATAAGTTCCGTAAAAATGCCAAATATGTTTTCCCAGTAAACATTCTTCGTCGCTGAAAGCCTTTCTTCTTTGAAAGACATGCGAAAGGGGCAAAAAAAAACATGAAAAAAAAAAAAAAAGAAAAAACAAGCAAAAAACCAAAAAAAAAAAACGAACTCTTTTTATTGGAGATAATGGGAAATATCAATAAAATAAAGCTCTAACCTCGTTTGCGCGATTGCGAAGAAATTCTTTTTTTTACCGCTGATGATAGTGTACCTTGAATCGAAAATAAATATTTACCTTCAACTCTCTGAAGATTGGAGCCATAAACTCTTGATAGTGTTTGTGAAACTAAAGCAATTGGATATGAGTCAATACGGATTGCAACGCTCAAATTTAATTTTCTCGCATTGTCTACAATATTTTATTTTTATTTTGAGGTTCCTCTCGTTCCTCTTTCGAAGGAGAAAAGAAAATATTCTCACCCTTGTATGTATGCTCTACTCGAGAAAGGCATCAAATTTTAATGAATTCCAGTATCGTAAAGTTGTTGTTTTAACAATAACTTGGCGGCAGCATTGAAAATCAAAGAGAAAAAAAAACTATCATCAACAGCAACTTTTCAATCAGAAGGTGGATAGGAATTATTTTTTCACTCTTTTTGCTCTTTTCCCTTCCCCTCATCCTTTTATAAAGCATCACCTTATGCCAATTGGCGAAACGTTTCGCCCGTCAACTTGACTCATGTCCTGAGGGGCATTGAATAGGAAGAGCTCTCTCTAAGTGGCACCTTCAGCTATAAACCCTGTCTTTCGACATCCCCGTTTCAGGTCCATTTCCACTTCCAATTCGTTACAATAAGAGCAACCATTTCTTTTTAATCCGACCAATTTCAAAACGATAAGAATTGTATGCGAAACACCCCGAATGCGAACCATTCGAGGCTTCCATCATTGTTCACATTTTCTATAGGTTTAAAAAACTCTCTGTCGATTTCAGATGTTAATAAAAAAATAAACAGCAAATTTCTAACCAAGAGGCGATGTTGCGCTTGCACGTGACAACGGAAACGAATAAATTTGATTGAACATTTTACTATTGTGAAAGTGTAGGTCGCTCATTTAGAATGTATTAGAAAAATCAATTAATTTAATTAACATGAATTTAAAAGATTCGGAAATTCCAATAATACTGCTTAAGAATTTTTTGGCGGAGTATGTTAATTCCTAAAATAGCATTAATTTTCAACCAGAGCGTTTGTCTCACTTGTCCCCACTATTGCTTTTACTCCAATGACATTTAAACAGTGTCAGATAGTATTTTGCAATAGAAAAGGCAAAGGTAAGGTTAGAAACATTTTTTAGTTACGCTAAAGCATTTTCATGCTTCCATATAATTCCGTCTGTATATTCTACACGAGATATGGTAGGCAAACTGACAGATTTTATTACAGCGACGTGTTTCAATTTGCACATCAACATCACAGGCAAGACCTGCAAGTGAGGAATTTCACCTAATTAAGCTTTTATTTTACACTAGACATGCCTTAACATAGGCGATCACTGCACAAGAGAGAAAAGAAGAGATTGATGTTGCCTGACATTTCCACAAGAAACGCCTTCTCGGAACATTTTAGTACTGAATAGAACTAGACATCGAATTAATGCCTAATTCAATAGGCAACCGAAAAGTATCAAATAGAATTTTCATTGTATTACTTGTATTGGCCAAGAAATAATATGATGTTCATTTTTTCCGTAATAGTGGCATTAATGTCGCTTTGAAGGCCTTAGTAAGTGCAAATACGCTTTGAACCTCAAGAGAAGAGAGAATCGGGACGTTGGCTTGAAAATTAATGGGGTTTATAAACTAGCTGGTTTAGTCAATAAGACGACAACCTCTTGTCCACAACTGGATTTTATTCCGCATATACGTATTTCGAACTCTTTGAGTTCATTATTCAATGCCAAGTGACAATTTAAAATCCAGTTGTGGACAAGAGGTTGTCGTCTTATTGATTATGTCGTTATCCACAGTAATTGAAGAATTCTCATAGCTGGTTTAGGTTGAGAGTGTATCTGATCAGGTCCACGAAGAGGATCTTTAGAGAATGATCTAATGAACATAGAAAGTTGTGGATCAACAAATACGGGAGACTAGCCTTCGGCTGATCATTTCATAAGTAACAGACATTGAATCAAGAAGATTTTGTCATATAAAGCATTGAAATGCAGAAACGCCTTAAAGAAAAACGTTGGAGTCTCTAAACAGATGGCAAACAAGCTCTCGCAGTCGAATGTGATGGTAAATTGAAAATTATAAATTAAATAAACAATGTTAGTTCCATTCTTCTAAAAATGATAGCAATGGAAATGATATAGGTAAATAAAATTTAATGTAAAACTAAATATTAAGAAGGTTTTCGTAGACAGTCAAGTCTCATCATCAGTTGTTTTATGAGGGAATTTAAGTGAAGATGAAGATGTTTCTTAATTGTTGATGTTTAGTTAAGTGCCTATTGTTAATTTATTTTTTTAATCTTGATTGTTGTGTATTTTAATTTATTATTTGCCAATTGTTACTTATTTTAATGGACCGCTGTGCTAAATTAATAGGGTCTACTTAATAATTCACAAATAAATAAAAATATAAAATTATGGATCAGTTATGTGGATGATGTCGTCATCATTACCAACATTGATATTAACATGCAATATTTAACCCCGAAATGTCCATTACAATGTACAATCAATAACATGGTAAATCAGGAGATTGTTTATTTATATTTGAAAATAATAAGACAAAAAAATTAGTTAAGGCATCGTTATCCAACGATATAAGAGTTTTAGCATCAAAATGTTACGAGCAGTAGCGGCTCGTGACTATAATAAGTGGAGGAGCACAAATTTTCAATTTGGGGCCTCGGGCTCTGCTGGGGCCTATGTTACTTTTTTTGTATATTTGCAATATTTTTTTAGTAACACACTAAGAATATATAAAATTTCCTAGGCCTTTCCTAGCTTCAATTGTATTTGGTGCCTCGAGGCCCCTGGTGGGGTCCTAGAGGCTTATATCAGCTTACTTCTACACTGGCTATATTTTTAGTACCACACTAAAAATATACAAACTTTCAGATTTCTAGACCTTTCCGTTCAAAAGTTATAACTTGATTTATACTTGAGGCTTCGGGGTCTTCTGGCGGGGCCCCAGAGGCCTACATGACATTTCTTGTATATTTGCTCTATTTTTTTTTTTGTACCACACTATAAATATACAAAATTTCAGATTCGTAGGTCGTTCCGTTCAAATGTTATAGCTTCAATTGTATTTGGGTCTTGTATATTGGTTTTATTTTTTTAGAACCGCACTACAAATTTAAGAAATTTCAGGATTTTAGGCCTCTTTATTCAAAAGATAAAAAAGGAACCATGAAATTCATACAAGTGGCCCCCGAGGGGCCCCGGCCACCCTAGAGGAATCGCTATATTTTTCGCACCGACCTCTGTATAGGGCCTACGTGTATATAAAATTTCAAGCCCTAGGTCAACCTTTCAAAACTTATGGCGTGTGACATATACACATACAGAGTACATACATACATCTGTACCGTCGTTAATAGGGTTTTATCATGATGCTAAAACCCTAAAAACAAAAAAATTACAATTCTGCATGTATGAAAACCCAGCAGTGGGTAACAATCTACTATATTTCCATTCCTATCAATCAAATTGGCAAAAAATTAATACTATTAAACAAAACATCAAGAGAATAAAATCGCTATCACCTCTAAAATACGGAGGGGTTCAAAATTGCACTCGCTGCTTTTAATTCAATAATTTCGAAACAAAAGGACTTACCCTTACTAATCTCACGCGAAGTATAGTGTAACTATGAAACTATCAATTTTTTGGTAGTAGGTGGCGCTGGTGGTCGGGCGAGCGATCCAGTACAGCAAAAGACAGTCGAAAGTACCTGGATGAAACTCTACCCAGACGGTGGGTAGGTCGAAGAGGTGATATTGATTACCCATCTCAGGTCATGATTTGACACCTTTGGACTTCTACCTGTGAGGGAACATCAAGAATGACGTATGTTGACAAAAACCAGCTACATCAATGAGCTATGCGAAAAAAATTGTTGCGTCATGAGCTACACTGACAGCCGTAGTTCTGCGTGCCGTTCGGCGCCATTGGGGTTGTTTAGGAGCTGCTGGTCATTTTGAACTTTATTATAACTCTCTCACAGTGCCAAAATTTGTACCTGCAAATCAAATTTGTAACAAGATATGGACTATCAAACAGTGAGTACATTTTTTGGACCCCTCTGTATATTCCTGAAATATTAAGTTAAAAATTAATTACATAAGAACAAATATTCTAAAGATTACATAGACATATTATTTATTAAAAATTTTACGAAAATAAAAATACACAACACCACAACAGCAACCAAACACTACACAAAATATGAAGTCATTAATTTATCATAAAAAATTATTTTACAAATATAAGAAAATTATCGAAAGACATACAAAGAAAAGAATCATTCCAAAATTACCTAACAATTTGAAATATTCAGTCTGTAAATTACACAACAAATGATTTAACGTATAATCAATAATAATAAGCAAATATAGAAACAAAAAATACAGTATATCATATTCCTTGTAAAGATTGTCAATTTAAATATAACGGTCAAACTAAAAGAGAACTTTTAATAAGAATAAAAGAACACGAAAGAGCAATAAGATTAAAAAATAATAAGCAATAATAATTTAACAAATCACTGCATATTAAACAGCCACATTCCTAATTGGAACAAATAAAAATTATAGCAAAGGAAAAAAAAATACAGAAAAAGATTATTAAAAGAAGCTGTCTCAATAAAATTTGACCCTAATAATTTAGCACAGAAATCCATTATCATGAGTAACAATTGGCAAATAATAAATTAAAATACATATCAATCAAGATAAAAAAAATAAACTAACAATAGACGTTTAACTAAACACCAACAATTAAGAAACATCTTCATGTTCACTTAAATTCCCTTATAAAAAACAACTGACGATAAGACTTGACTGTCTACGAAAACGTTCTTAATATTTAGTTTTCACATTAAATTTTATTTTCCGATATCATTTCCAGAATGATGGAACTAACATTGTTCATTTAATTTATAATTTTCAATTTCCCACCACATCCGACTGTGAGAGCTTGTTTACCGTTTGTGAAGAGACTCCAACGTTTGGCACCTACATAACAGTCATCTTACCACCACATCCAACTAAGACTGTGATCATCTGGACTTGAGGTCATCGATTGTCAACATCTACATAGAATTTCTTCTAGAAAAAGCCTCGAACGCTTGGATCTACAAGAAGTCATCGTGAGTTTAACATCCGAGTGGTCAAATTTTCTTTCATCGAACTTGAAGTACATTCCATCTGTGCATTTTATTACATGGAAAATATCATATTATTACTTTAAATGTATTAACTGTTGAGGTTATATAAGACATCATTCTAGAACAGGAAGTAAGTAGAACTTGCTTGCAACGCCTTTCGTTTTTCTTCATAAGTTTATTCTAATGTAAGAGCTTCCAGTAAAACGACAAGTCTTATCATGAAGTTCCGAGAGAATGTTTTTATATCTATCGACTTATCTCTGTCAGGTGACTTCCTCTGGGATCTTGTTAAATCAAGTGAATATGAATTAATCGTGAGGCATTAAAAGAGATAATTTCAAACAAAAAGAAATCTTCGCCGGATGATAAAAAATTTACGATTCTTGGGCAATTTTATATATATGTTTAAAATTGAAAGCACTTCTAATATTTATTAGACATTACTGTCATTGCCTTTGCATTATTCTTAATCAATTGTAATAATTGCGATTAAATTCGTAATTGAAAAATTTGATTGGTTGAAAAATTAAATCGCCTGCAATTGTGCAGCTTTAGTCTCTCGTTACCAATTTATTATGGCATATTTTTCCGATGAAATTTACGAGTTATCAGAGAAGAAACTCATTAATAAGCCAGCAGTAAAGTACCGGGTAATTGCAAATTTTAATGAAAATTCCATTGTACACAAAAAATTAATTACTGAGGTTCCACATTCTATTTTTAATATTCTCTGCATGGATTAACAGATAAGAAACTTTAATTTGGTTATTTTTTTCATCAGCTAAGTTAGAAACATATTTTTTTCATCAGCTTGTTTAAATTTAAAAATTATCATCATTTCCACGATGTAATCATTTCGGTCAACAACGATATTTCCCGATTTTTCAAATCATTTGACGAGAAATGACAAACGAACCACTTAGTTAACGTGTGAAATTGAAATTTTTATAGGAAATCATTGAAATCTAATGTTAAAAATAGATTTCATTGGTCAGCTGACTACTTTATCAGCCACTTACATCCCTTATCCTAACGAGTGTCCCATAACCACCATAGAGAAGAAATAAGATAGAGGGCGCATTCGCCTGCGCAGTGAGCGATTTCAGAGGCGAAATAGCCAACTGCGATTTGGGAACGGATGAGAGCGAAGCGGCGCTGTTTATAATGCACAGATCGTGTCGTTAACATTTTCAGGACTATAATTCTCCATAAGAGGAACTGTTGTTGCGAGGAGTGAGCCTAATAATAATGTAACCGTCACTGTTTCTATCATGGATTTTAACAGTCAATATATTTTCGTTTGTTGAAAACATGAAAGTTGGATTGTTGGTCTACCTACAATGGCCAGGTGACTTTTTCCGCACCGGGGCCTGTCTTTTTCTTCGGATACTTATGAGAAATAACTATACTTTCCATCTATTTGGCAAACCTTTTTTAATAGATAGATTAAGTTGGAGTTACCAACTGCCAACGTTTCAGCCAAAATACAGGGTGTCCGGAAATAAATGGTAAATATTCATACACGTGAGAGAACATGTATAAAGAAGCATTTTTATTCCTATGAACATGGAGTCGCAAGCCAACCCCCACAGAGATACAGGGGGATTAAAGTATGTTGCGCTGCCTGATTGTTGGCTTCCCGCGAGCGACTAGGCAATGTGGTGCAGCCCACATTGGAGCGTACAGACCTCAGTACTCACGGGCTCTTAATAACTTCATCAACGATCCCATTTGTGAGGGTTCAGGTAATAAGCTTATTTGTGAAATGGTCCTGATTGTGTAAATGTATGCAAATCAATACGTGTGCCACGACCTCCAGTGACATTTAAGGTATTAAAGGTTTGTGGAGTGACCTGACAGGGGCAGCCATTCGAGCATACATTGACATCTCTTGAACAGGTGTGGGCTGCACCACATTGCCTAGTCGCTCGCGGGACGCCAACAATCAGGCAGCGCAACATACTTTAATCCCCCTGTATCTCTGTTGGGGTTGGCTTGCGACACCATGTTCATCGGAATAAAAATGCTTCTTTATACATGTTCTCTCACGTGTATGAATATTTACTATTTATTTCCGGACACCCTGTATACTATAATTTCAAATGTTGCCGAAATTTTAAAGTGACAGTACTATGTTAGAAGTTGTGACGAAAACACAATGGAGCAAAGAAAACATTACATCCTCTTTTAAACTTGGGAAAACAGCCACGCAAACACTAAATGCTAAGAAAATTTATGGTGGAAAATACAGCCGGAAGAATTTGAACATCAATGAACAGCCAGATCATCTGAAGTCATGAAGAGTGAATAACGCGTGCAGAAAGTGCGTGAACTCATCGTTACCGATTCAAATATGACATTGCGAATGATGGGTGAGTAATTTGGCGTCGGTAAAGATCTGACTCCCGAAGTCAGCAAACGAAAGATCTTTACTCACTTTGATTGCATTCAGTAATCTTATGTGCAACACCGTAAGGACATCATTAAAACGGCTTGGAGAACAAAAATTTCTTGGATTCAGTAGGACTGAGATGAGATTTGGGGTTTCCGATATGATCCTTGCCAAGTGAAAGCCACCGAGATGGAATGAGGAATCAAGAGAATGTTGTTTTTTTATATTTTTTTATGATTCCAAAGACATTGTTCATCGGGAATTTCTTCCAGAGAGTCCAACGATTAGTGTGAAATTGTCCTTGGGTGTTTTGGAGTATTTGGTGGAGGACATTTGTTCGAACAAGATCCGAAAACATAGATCCTGGCAACTGATTTTTCTTGTGTGACAATACACCGGCAGACAACACTTCCGCTGTCATCTTTCTTTCTGGCTCGAAAACAAGTGTGCAGAATTCTCCAGAATTAACAGCGTGCGATTATTTTCAAGTTTTTGAAACTGAAGAAATTGATGAAAGGGGCACAATATGATGATACTGAAGCAATCAAAGTCTCCGTATATATTATTCCAAAAGGCAAGTTTGTTATGAACATTCGGGGTTTTGCAGTTGATAGATAAAGAATGAACATCAAGTTTTGGTGATATACAAGTCATTCAAAAATCTACAGGCTGCATACTTTTCGATATTGCTGTAGAAATACTAGAAATAGAAGGTTCCAGAATTAGCAATATGGTAGCGTTTATTCGGACTTTAGCAATATTGCTTCTTCTGGAATCTTTTCTTTCTATCATTCAAAATTATTGGTGTTCTTTTGCAAGTTAATTGTCTCGAATGCGGTTCAAATCCTAATCGTCGTCATTCTCGCATTGTATAATGACTATCACAGGAAGAGAAATGTTTCTTACGATCTTCTTTGTCCAGTCAGTGCCTTTATTTTTGGCACAAAATGGAGTTCATTGCATTGCACGACATACGCCAAATTTGTTACTTTGTATTTTTTAAATTATTTATTAAAATTCCAATTATGTAAGATTTTAATTATTTTAAATTGTTTAAAGTTCTAACAGTTTAAACGAGACAACGAAGGCAATGGCCATCTCTTCCACAAGATATAGCCGTACAAGAGCAATTGCTCAACATTTCGGAAAGTAACTTCCATGAGTGTTTCAATTTCAATATCTTTAGCAATTTCATCAGCGTTTTAGGAGAAGGAAACTACAGGTGATTCTAAATTTCCACCACCTATATTTTCCTTTATATCACTTATTATTATACAGGGCGATTCAGAATTCATTATACAAATTTCTAGGGGTGATAAGTAGTGCTAACAGGAACAATGTTTCCTATGCCATTTTTTGCCGTTAAGTCCTCCTATGGGAGATAAACGCCACTAAAGGTGGGTTGCTTCTTTATACTGAAGGATAATTGCGTGTTGTACATTAAAATTTAATGGGGAATACAGTATTAGAATTATGTCTACAATACTAGACAAACAAAAGCACTTTGGTTTCCAATATTTTGTAATTCACATAACGTTATTGCACCCAAAGGTCATTACTGAGAAATGGCAACGTTAAATATTTACAATACAGTCTTGTGCATGCTGTACCCTACACACCACATAGCACAATGGACAGTATGGTGCTGCACATTTCATTGGAAATGGGTTTACAGCAAGTGTTCAAAGTGTCGACCCTGTTGTTCCACGCACATACGACAACGTAGAAGCATTGATCTCCGAACATTTGCAAGCACGCCCACTGCATCTTGCTTCTCCGTAGACGAGAACCATATCCATCTGCACTGTGATGCTGTAATGCTTCATGAGATGCAGTAAAAGATGTTTCAATAATACTGCCAAATGATATTCTGTTTCTTTGGAAATATGTGAAATTTAACAGTAAATGTAATATCAACAAATTCACTGATTTTGCGTTGTTACATCATCATACAGTATTTCGACCATTGTTAATCGTATTTCTAATACTGTATTCCATTAAGTTTTAATGTACAAAACGCAATTATCCTTTAGATCTTCAGGCAGCCACCCTCCAGGGCAGCAACCCCACCTTTAGTGGCGTTTATCTCCCACAGGAGGGCTTAACGGCAAAAACGGTATAGGAAAACATTGTTCCTGTTAGCACTACCTATCACCCCTAGAAGTTTGCACAATGAATTCTGAATCACCCTGTATAGATAACATTTTGAAACTTCATTTCATGCTTGACAGATGGCGTTGTTAGTGAGGACACAATCACGTGACACAATTCAATATGGAACTTATATACAACAAAAAGTGTAATTTTGAGTGTTATTTGAAGACTAGTCCCTTCAAAAATGTTTAAAATGTGTTTAGTAAATCGGTTACAATCCGAGATATGCCGATTAAGTCAACAATAAATACACCGTTTACTCAGCTATTCAGAGAACTAGGGTTGATGTTTCATGATCGCGTCATCTCACGTGAACTATAACTACCTCGATCATCTAATCTAGACTTCTTTCTCTGGTCTTATCTCAAAGAAAACATTTACGAAAAAAACCCGAAGGCCATCAATGCATTAAAAGAAAACATCTGTGGCTTTCACTGATATGTTCGAACCTGTTGCTGCAAATACCTGTCGTCAAGTACAGTTTTGCTTAGTAGAGAATGGATCTCGAACAATAACAGTAAAGCACGATGGCCGTAATAAAATATACTATATAGCGCCAATTTTATATGGATATATAACCGGTAACATGGGTAGTAGAATCAATCTGTACATTTGATAAGTAACGGCACAATTGTTTTAAGAATAATTTCAATTAATATACTTTTGGAGATGAGTGGGACCTTCAATAAACTCTTCTTAAAGATTTATTTTAAGTGTACCGCAGAAAGTTAACGTTTGCGTGTTTTGTTTATATTATGCTATTTAAAATGTTATTGGCGAGGGGTTGTGGTAGTTTACTTATTAAATTGTGCCATTACTTGTCAAGTGATAGTTATTTTCCGTTGTGTATAAGTAGCTGGTACTCATTACCACAACTGGTTTAATCACCTTCTGTTGATCATCGTCACTCTTTTAATAAGAATTTTTTTATAAAACATAATTAGGAAGGGTTGCACACTCTAATTCTGTAAATGTGCAATCCATTTCCTTATTTTGTGAGTACAAACTCAAATAGAAATGAAAAATGCTTTTTACCGCTCCTCCTCTCCCTTAACATCCGCGTAATAAATCAATCAGCGAAACTCGTTTTTATGAACGGCGAGAAAAATTTCTCGTGCATTGGCGTGGAAGCCATTCAATTTTCGCCTCAGTCTAATTATCTCGTCCAAAGTGTTAAAAATGTATTTTTTTATGAATGAAAGAATTCATTTTTCCAATAACAACTTTAAATTAGCGCTTTTTAGCTGCTGTCGCCCTCTAATTGACTTGACTCCTACGAGGGAAGGTTTGCAAAGGTCTCAATTGTATCTCTCCAGACATTTCAATTCTGCATAAAATTAAAAAAAGAAATGTTAATTCGATTTATTTCATCACTTCATATTCTTCATTGTTAGGCAGTATTGTATTGGTTAAAGAATGTAGTGCGTTGCTTTAAAAAACTAAAATTTTCATCAGATTTAATTAATTCAGACGTCGGTAAGGTAGTTCTTTAAAGCTCCTCTGCATTGTGGAGTTGAAATCTCTCAAGCTCTTGATAAAGCAATAAACAGTCAGCGGTCAATTTCAAAAGAGGTCGAAAGGATTCCTTGAACATCTGCTTTTCCAAGCACCACAGGAACCGCTTCCGTTGACCCCATGGACATAATCCTGGTCACTAAATGCAATTCAGTGCGTTTGACGCGTTTTAAAATGACTCCCTACCTCGCTTCCCATCACGAAACTTAAGCGACCTTTAAAAAGTTGGGACTCTATTCTACAATTCATTAACTTCTCAATGGCTGGGTTATAAAGAAATGCTTCTTTTAGCTATATGTAGAAAACTGTCTTCCAAATTGCTTTGTTATTATAGAGATTATTATTCACGTACATTTCAAATATTTAATTCAATCGAAGTTTTGCTGGAGATATAGCTAACGTGACTATCTTGGAGACTGCAAGTTCGAAAAGCTCAGAAATTCCTGTACTGCATGAGTAAGTTCATCAAATGATTGTCAGGCTGCTCTGCCGTGGTTTTTGCTTTTACCATTTAGCGTTCTCACTCAGGAATGAATTCACTTTAGTTTTAACTTAAAGCGTTTGCTTGCTCTAAATGAATAAGATTTCTGTGTTTCTAACATTCTCATAAGAACACTATCCTTCAACTGTTTGAATGAGAAATGAGAAATAGAATAAATTATTGTTTATATGTCGAGCTTTTCTTTGTAGACCACATTCTTATAAGCTCTATACTGTTAAAGAAGCATCCAAACATTAAGTAAAAAATTCGAAATTCATTTATACTGATAATACGAAACCCCGACATTTCTGCCTATGAGTGTTAACGAAAAGGAGTGTTAAAGAAAAGGAGCACTTCGCTCAAGGCCCTGGTGGTGTATGAATGAGGCGTAACTTGTTTATGAATAAAAAAAATTGATATTTGCTCTGAAAATGAAAACATCTTACAAAAACGTTCTCTACTCGTATTACTCGTTCATGATCTCTGGAAATATACATTTCCGACTATTGGTTCCCTATGTAGAATACTTCTTTATCGTCTGTTAAGGTTTGGAACACCCTGTATACGAATTTAGCAAATATTGGCAATAAAAAAGCAATAGCTGAATACATTTCTCAATCACTGCATATAAGAGAGCAAGATTGCAAAATCGTAATGACTGTTATGGAAAGATCGTGCAAACTTGGTAGAATAGAAAGCATTGTATCCAAACCATCCCGACAGAAAAACTCAGATCTGTTGTTGAACGTGCTATTTAATCGTATACTATTTATGATTTAAGTAACTTAAAATAAATTATACAAAGTAAATACAAAGTTTGTCAAAATTTAGAATAGTGTGACAAGGGCCAAGAAAGAAAATTATCCAAGAGCCGAAGCTCATATTGGATATGTTATAAATAAAAGAAAGGAATAAGAAAAAAAAAATAAAATTTTTTATAAAATTTATATAATTATAACCTATAAAACTTTACAATTTTTTTAAATATATAATATTTAGACTGGAAAAGAAAAAAAGTGTTCAATTCAAATTACAAAACGAAGGTTAGCATACTGAACTCGTAGGTGTTCTAGATTTTTTGTATTGCTCTCTACTGTAATAATCACCATTTGTTCAGTACATTTTGAACTATTTCTTTTTTTTTACTTCGCCAAAACAAATTTCACTACTTTGAGAGTATTCATGCCAAATGAGAAGTCATTCTGATCTCTGTATTCTGATTCTGTATACAGCGTTGTGAAATGTAAATTTCATTATGCTCGCCTTGTATTGTATATATAAAATGGCAGAAATGAAAAATGTTAAAAGCATCTTCTTTGAAGACATCCTTGTACCATTAATGATAAAATTTATTTGCAATAAAATAACTTGTAATAGAATATTTATTCCTGTGAAATAATACCTTAAATTTAACAATATTATAAATTTGAGTGGGGTAATATTATTATTCTTATGAAACAACAACTCCATTACTTGTACATCATTCACTCTTGTTTTCTTAAATCTATTCATTTTTTAATAATCTGTATCCTCCGTTACCATACCTCCAACCAATTCTACACCTAAAAATTAGAAATATCTTATCTATATATATAATAAAATAGTAGCGAGGCGAAAAATTTACATTAAATTTTTTGAGAAAAGTGATTGCTACATGTATTGTAAACGATACTGAAGCCCAAACAATAGTTTTAGGATTTTTGTCTGTTTGTCTGTATCTCTGTTTAAATGTTAGAGGTTGGCGCCAAAACTACTGCAGGGATTTAGTTGAAGTTTGTTGTGAAGGTTTTTGAATACCTGGGTCAACATATAGGATACTTTTTTATGCGAGAAAAAGTCTCATTCCCACAGGAAAAAACAACTGGTTCCAGCAAAAACATAATGTCAACAGATGTCGTAACGAGTAAATCGCACTATGGTTTTGTTCCTTACGAATCTACATATAAGGAGAATAATTGCCAACAGATGTCGCCAACATGCATAGTCGAGTACTTCCTGTACGGAGCATGTTTCGAGTTCTTCGAGTACAACAAAGTTTGTATATATTTATTGACAACTGTATGTCGATTGCTCTCGCGTCCCCAGCCCTCACTCTCTAGTTATGTTGGCTCCCGAAGGTAAAATAACGAACGTAAAAACAAATTGGTATGGCGGAATGATACATTCGCACAGGCCTACCACGAGATAATGATACGGATTCATAAAAGAAAATTGTGTTTTTCAATAAGAGGAAAAGCTATTCATGTCGTTTACATTGTGGTTGGGATGACAGAAACGAATGCTTCTACCATTTCTTCATTTTTACCAAAAAAATTAATTTCTCTAAAAAGGCTTAGTCTATTTCCATAAAAAATGCGTCAATGCATAGTTTTAGGACCCCTCTAAGTGTGAATTACTTTAAAAAAAAAAGAAAAAAAATTGACGAGGGGGCGGGTAGATAGTTAATAACTCCAAAACGGCTCATCACAGCCAAATAAGTCATGTACAGACGGATTTTTTTTTTCAAATTTTCAACATATCTTTTCGAATCATGAGTTTTTAAGTCGACTTCAGCAAAAAAAAAATTATGAGTTTCTTAGAGAGTGGTAGGCCAATACTGAAACTTTTTCATAATTTTTTGGTCTTCACATTAATTCTATGCAACCATAAAATATCATAGTCGTAATTTAATTTTTCCTTCCTGATCTCGATTTATTTGGGGCAGTTTCTTAATATAAAAGGGAAATGCCCCTCACTGACTAATCACGAAATTTCGGGAAATAAGAAATCTATACTTGCAGGCGTTTTATCTATTTCGACTATAACGCGGATGAAGTCGCGGGTAGCAGCTAGTTTCTAAATATGTCCTAAAGGGATATAAGAGCCAACCTTCTTTTTTCATCGTGATATTGGTGTTCAGCACGTTAAATTCGTTCAGGATTGGGTACTTTCACCTAAGAAGCATTTTCATTGTTGCTCAGTGCTATCAACTTGCCAAACCAAAACAGTATTCCTTAAAAAATTGTTGTGCGTTACTTTTCGATCCTCCCTCGTATTCACGTGTTTACTTAGTTCGCTGGATTAAAAATAATTTATTTTCAATCAGGTTAAATGAGTAATAATGAAGAATCAATACATATATCATAGCAAATGTTCAAATTTGACTTCCACGTTCTCGTCGGACCCAGGACTGCCTCCCAGTCTCAAATATTTCCGGTGTGCCCCTAAATTTCAAGATTCCGTCTTGTTCTTTCTTTTGAAGATCCTCAATATCATAAACAGGAATAGAATAAACAATAGATTTTGGATATCTCCATACCATAAAAATTCATGAATTATCCATATATAAGGTATGAGATTGAATACCTTTTCAGGTGACGAAATGTTAAACGAATAACGGCATGTGGCTATAATTTTTCTTTATAGAAACTTTTTCCTTATTTTTAGTTGTAGAAATCAACTACGTAAAACCAGGTTGCTATGTTTGGCACACTCTAGATATATAAAGCATTTTCAACAAATTTTTGTACTTTCTAACTTAAATCTGTAACAACAGATCTAAATATAAGTCTACGAGTTCACAAGCAATAATTGGCGCAAAGAACGACAAATTAGTTTTATGCGTTATATTCATTTGACTTTTGGCGGTAAGCTGTCTACATTTATGGTTTAAAAAAGATTTAGAAAGAGTAAAATTGTTCATTGTTTAGACAAAATTGTTTCTAGGGCTAGAGCTCATGGACTTCTTTTCCTCTTCCCTGATGGAGAAATCCGGGAAGTGTTTGCACAGGAGCATCCCGAAAGTCAATTAAGGAGAGAGGGGAGCGCTAATGTCGGCTGCACGCGCGCCTCTCACGACTAATTGCAAGAATTATGATGCAATAAACGCAGGAAATGTTACTAAGACACCGGACAGAAGCCTCGCTGCAGCCGCCTTGATGCTTTCCATGTTACCTCCAGCAAGAAGAAACATGCACTTGTCTCATCCAAAAGATTGGGCCAAGGAACTTATGAACTTCTTAAAACTTATGAGATGATAGTGAAATTTAAAATTTTTCTATTTACTTATATTTTATACTTATACCAAGGTTAAAGAAAAAGGAATAAAGAGCGACCAGCTTTCCATTCTGCAATTCTGTACAGCCATCGCTGTATTTGCGATTGTCAAGTTCCAAGAGGAAATGTCGCCTTAATAGTCTTCCTGTGTAGAACTGTTGTCGTCTTTCCAAGTCAGTGATAAGGATTGGCAAGGGATACCATTGTCTTGGCAACTCCACGGTTACTTGAAATAGACTCTTCCAAAGGTGCCAGAAGCTTTTTTAGAGTTTATCGTCAAAAATTTTACGCAAGTTAAATGGTCGTTTTGTGATCGGCTATTGGGCTTCAGTTTTGCAAATATTCGTCTACCCTTAACGTAATTTTTCTAGAAGGACAGGAAAAAATATGGGCGTCATTGGAGATGATTTTTTTTTCTAAAGCAGAATTATTGGATTTCGTCCAAAAGGAGTTTCTGACAAATAAGTCTGGGCAGTGATGCCTCGATTGGCTACATAATTGGTCCATTAAAATAGTGAGTAGGAGGGAATCGTTTCCGTTTTGGGGACAGAGTTCCTTCCTCCGTCTTGTCATTGCAAGACTAATATTCCCGTTCCCCTTCGATTTAATTCGCAAGTAATTACAAGAAAACACGACTTTGGAGGGAAAAACAATCCACAAGAGGAGTGATCTTACTCCCTCTTGAAATATAATTCGATATCGTAAGGCTAAGTTCCGCCTATAAAAATGAAAATTTAAAAGAAATAAATTGCCATGAGCAACAAGTTTGCATTCATAAGTGGAAAGACTTATGGATTTTTGAAATGATCTTTCAAACTCTTTCCACATAAACTCCTTTCCCTTTAATTTTCTACTATACGATCGTGTAGCAGCAATCAGAAGAGGCACGCATAGGTTCAACATAGATTTTGAATGACGTGTTTCTTATTTATTCAAGAAGTAGCATATAAATTAGTTCAATAATACTCTGTTTATTAAAGTTACCTATTTTTTTCTTGATTCGGAAGGTAAAAATCACCTTAGGGTTAATTAGTCTTATTAAACAATAGTTCAATTCATTAAGTAGTTACGGGTCAAGATGGTATCTCCGAGGTATCACTAGATGGAGAATTTTTGTTACTTATTTTCATTTATTGTAAACATTATTCTGTAAAGTATGCGCAGTTTGCTGATGTATTCCAAGATGTAGATAACAAAGGAGATATATCCGATAGATTAAATTTTTTATACGAGTGGTTCATCTTCGATAATACCAATTCTTATCTTTTCCGTGTTGCTTCTCTTCGACACTGGCAACAATTGGAATTGTTGTTGGTTCATTCTATATTACCTTTCGTCTGTGAATCTGAATTTTAATACCACGAAATGCCCCGCTTTCTAGACCAAATTTCTCTCCTGCTGTCAAATGTAATTCTTGAACATGAACAATGTTGCAGTTTTCTATGCTTTTCATGTTTTGTTTTTTCTCACAACACTTAGAGTAATTATAAAATTTTCATTTCTTCTTTCTCTAGTATGATTTTTCTTGGGAAAGGCATATACTTGTAGTTTTGTTCCAAAAATTACTGCTTCAATTTCTTTCTTATTTAGTACTTTTCTACTATATTCCCATGTTTCCTCTGCGGCCATAGCTTTTCCATTATTAACTACCGAAAGGTGCTTTATGCTATTAGTTGGGAGGGAAACGTATCTGCCTGTCTATCTGTAACTCGATTTTCTCGAAGCGTATGAAAGATTTTCAAAATTTTTTTCACCAGTCGATATGTGGTTCATCGCACGAACCATTTTGAAGATAGTCGAAATTGGTACATTAGCACGTACTCTAATGGCATCATTCTAATGCCCCCTACAGATTTTCAATGCTAAGATATAGTAAGTAATACATCAAACAACTCTTAACGACAAACTATGAGAGAATATAACGTTATTAAGCATTGCTTCCATCAATCGATAAATATGGTTCAGCGCACGAAGATGATCGAAACTGATACAATGTCACGTGCTCTAATGGTACCATGATGGTATCCCCTAAAATTTTCAAGGCGAAGTTATAATAAGTAATACATCAAACAACTCTTAACGACGAGCTATGAGCGAATATAAAGTTAAATATGTTTTGACAATCAATAAATACAGTTCGATGATGCTCGAATTTCATTGAGTGGTACCTCTTCTTATCATATCATTATGTACCGTTGAAAATTTTCAACGCTAAAATATGGCTTGTAATATATCAAACAACTTAGAACGACATATTAAGAATGAATATATAAGAATAATTAATAAGTTCGATGATGGTGGAATTTGATTCAGTGGTACCTGTGTTGGAAATTTTTATGTAATATATCAAACAACTTGAAATGAATTGACATGAACGTATATATAAGAATAGTTAGTATGTTCGAAGATGCTCGAATTTGATTCAGTGGAACATGTTTTAAGGTTTTCAAAAATGATTCAAACATTTTGGAAATATGTTTCAAATGGTTTATGTGATGGCGACTAGTCTGGTCTTTCGGTACTTGTCTGTCATTCTTCAATGGTTTATTACATTTGCGATGCCCATCTTGGATAGGTTCTTCCTAAATTAGTTCTTCCTAAAGTACTTTCTTCACGAATTGCGATCCAAAACTTCCATTTCTGACTAATTCTAATCTCATTCTCCTAAAGAATATCGACTAACAGATATTACAGGGCCTTTTGGGCACCTTTTATTCCTTTTTAAGCAAAAATATTGAATCTATCTTATTTGAATTTTTGTTTTTATATTGTTATTATTATTATTATTATTACTAATTTATTGTTCTTCACTATTGTAAACAATTGTAATTGTAAATAAATAAATAAATAAATAAGAGTTTCTAATCTTTTTTGGTGTTGTTTTCATGGGTATTTGCTGTTTATATTGCTCTTTACTTCTGCATATATGAAGTTTTCAGCTTAAACAGTAGAAATCTTTCTAGTTCCTAGCATTTCGGGAATGCTCTTTCTCGAATTTTGACAATTATATGATTTTAGCTTGTTCATTAAATATTTCTGTAGTCTCGGTCTTGGTCATTTGACTAATATTCCCGAAGACGGCAGCTGTATAAATGAAAGAGAAATTTCACAGGCAACTAAACTTTAGTAGCAAGGAAATTGCCTTCCAACGACGGCAAAAGTGCGTGCGAGTTCATTGTGCACTTGGCGCATTTTGTTTCCGTCTTTCGCAATGCAGTGTCCATTACAGGACACTTCCAGATTTTATTTCTCGAAATTTATTGTATTCTTAAATTTCTTTATGATCATTTTTCATTTTCATTAGAGGAGTTACACTGAAAAGGGTCATAAGGATAATTGGTTCTAGACCATAATGAAAGACATTAGTGAAAAGTGAGAACGTATATGATTAAACTAGGACAAATGAACTGAAAAACAAGTGATAAACAAATAACAAAAGCCAAGAAATGTAAAAAAAATAAGGCGATATTTAGAGTCGCTTCACTTTTTCTAAAGAAATTCTTCTAAAAGGAAACTTTTTAAAAGCCAGAGTTTTCTAATATCACGTAAAAAAATAATATGTCTAATTTCATTGTGGCTATTTAAGCTTAGTGCGAAACAAAACAGTTTATTGAACTTATTTAATAATGTGTTAAAACAATTCTTTAATGAAATTTACGCGAATCTGCCATTCAATTCTTAGAAAAAAACTTTCGTCGGGAAACTGACGCTGTAACTTCCGATGGACTACTGTGACTATCTTACGTAAGATGGAGAGGTGTATGTAGATAGTCTTGATGCTAGTGGCGACCACTTCCAACAGCTGCTGTAAGGTCACCACACTTCTCAAATATCAAATATGTCCGGAGCAAAGTTTTTTAAATTTTGACCATAAGCTTGATTTTTATAAGCGAAAATCGGCACCGATAGTGAGTGGAACACCCTGTATTTTAGTAGTCATATAGCAACATTCTTATGGGATTCATTTTTAGAGCATTTGAGGTTAAGTGACTTGCGAACTCTTTTAGATGTTTATTACAACTCTTCAATGCAATAATAAGGCGCTTACCATTCACCATATAACGGAAGATGTCTTTATCGTGTGAGCACTTTCCTTTAAGAATAATTCTTAAATTATTTATGACTGCTGTAGAAGAAAAGAAGGACGAGACACAAGAAGCCTTGAATAAAGGGTGGTAAGACCCTGAAAAAAGCTGACGTTTCGGATAGAGGCTATCCTTGTCAAAGGAAAAAGTAAAATCGTTTACTTTTTGCTTTTACTTTTTGCTTTGACAAAGGATAGCCTCTATCTGTAAGAATATTTTGGTATCTTTAAAAATGAGTCGTTCTAATTGACTCACAAGTTAGCGAAAACATGCACGAAGGGAATGGATACAGGAATCTTCGACGTACGTTGAGACGTACGAGATGCACTATGGAGTGATTTGGGGAACTATGGCCAGGCATCAATGTGATAATTATTATACGGGTTTACTCTTGTTTCTTGAAGGTTGGATGGTTGGCCGTTATTGAAAACCATATAGTGTACAAGTAGATATAGTAGTTCGAAAACATTGCACCATTATCAGCTTTGCTCCGTTATCATAATAATACCGCATTCAGACGTGGTTAGACCGACAAATTTGATCACTGGGAACTGCAACATATTGAAACCAAATTCCAGGTATTCAATAGGAAAGAATAGTTGTAAAATTTATATTCATAATCTCTGAACAACGTCTGGTGGTATTATAATTTGTAGGAAATTCCTGTGCAATCATCGTCTATATACCTTATGCCACTCGTTAATTTGCTTTTGACGAGGCGGCTGTTTGTTGATCCGACAGCAGAATATATTTTGCAATTGAACAATGGATTAACATTGCAGCACACAAAACATTTTCTCATGTTAAGTCGCCGTTTTTCTATAAAAAAAAGTGTCGTTGTGTGGCATTAATGATACTTCTAGGCGAAATTTTGAAACTTTGAACTTCCTCTATCCAACGAAGTGCAGAATGGGTTTCTGTCTTTTATGGTTTGCTTGAAATAAATAATAAAGATCTGCTCCAGCCTTTTTTGAATAACCCTGTAGCTTTTGAATAAATTGTTAACCATAAAATCCTAGTATTCACAATAGAAATAAGACAAAAATAGACAGAGCGGAGACAATGAGCAGATCAAAATATTAGTAAGGGAAGCGTATGCAATTCAAGAAAGTTGGTATGGCAAACAAAGAATTTGAAAAAACCCCTAAAGTTTTAGGGAAGATTTGGATTTGTATAAATTATTTTTTTAAATAATATTTTGTCATTAAAAAATAATCGGTCATTTTGTATCTTTGGGAATGATTTACTTAAACTAAAATTGAGATGCTTAGTTCAAGAAGGAACCTAAGTGTCATTTTTATTGTAAAAAGGGCCTCTTGTATTACGCTAGATGATTACACTGGGGAACAAAAAAATTTATTTTCGTGGTGCCTGGAATGTTAGAACTGATTTTGATTATATTTGATGTGTTGATTCAAAATATGAAAACAGTTTCTCTCTATCAGCTATAGTTTTTGAGATACAGCACCACTAACTTAATGCGCTTTTGTTATTTGTTATGGTACAGAGGTGCGACGTTGATATAATAAGTCTGGGAAAAAGTTTGTGGCGTTTTTCCTGATAGATGGCCACGAATTTTACTAAAAAAAACGTCATGATTATCAGCGCCATAATTATCAAAAAAGAGCGTACCTTGGATTCTTTGGCGTTAAGCTTGGTGACCAAGACAAAACGTGGGCACCACTTGTTGTGTGTAAAATTTTTATGGAACACTTATGGCAATGGAATAATGGACAAAAGAGAAGTCTGAAATTTGGTGTGCCGATGGTTTGGAGGGAACCCAGAAACCACAATGATGACTGCTATTTCTGTATTGTGCAACGTTGCGACGTTAATATCTCGAAAACTAGACCTGATGGAACAAATATAAAGTTATTTTTGAATTCTGCACCCTAAAATTACCTAAGAACACTTGAAAAATCGCCGGCACCAAAATGTGTGTTGACCTGTGTTATCTGTGTGTTGACATTGTAATCGCATGCATTGAGTACAATCCGCAGTTAAATGCTTACAATATTAATAACATATTCTTAATTTTAACTCAAATTATGTATGATGAATGTAGAAAAAAGGAGGACGAGACACAAGAATCCTAGAATAAAATAATAAATAATAAAAATTGAACAGAGGGCGGTAAGATCCTGAAAAACTGACGTTTCGGATACAGGCTATCCTTTGTCTAAGTAAAGAGGATAATAGGGAATTATCTTGAAAGTGATAATAGGACTGTTAGAAGACGACTTTTATAAAGAGAATGTAGGGAGGGGGGGGGATGAGAAAGAAAGTATTGGCTAAAGAGAAGTGAAAAGAACCAATGGGAAGCCTGGAAATGAAATAGAAGACATGCTGGGATAGGACAATACCACCGTAATATTCTATAATTTCATTTGATCACGTGCTTGACCTTCAAGTTTTAAGAATTCATTCTCTGTAGAGTTTTATCTTTTAAAATATTTAATATACTTATCTTTTAAAATATTTAATCCATAGGATGCATATGAGGTTTGTCACAGTACGCATAATTGGTAGAGAAATCAAACTGCTATACCCGCTAACTGCAGAGCAGGTCCCTTTCATGAAGCATTTCTGATTCTCGGTTATAGTGGAATGCTCGTGGCTTACTGCCAGTGTACATTTCCGAACAGCCAGAGAGTTCATTCTCTCCCTCATTGGGCTAAAGTATGATTAGTTTTGACTTGAATATTACGTTGGCCTTTCTGCCAAAAATTCGGACGTTATCTCTCCATCATCGCAATTGGATTGATGGTCATTGGCATTTGTGATTCTGAATTGTATACGTTTTCTACAAATTTAATAAGTACAGTCCAATCGATTCAAGGAAGATTAACATTATTTAAACAAAAATTTTATTTTCTAATTTAGATAGACTTCTTTGTGGTTGTATGTACTAAATTCGTGTCTTTAAATCGAATGTTTCTGCGTCATTTTACGGAGAAGAGCAACTTTTCTAATTTTTTCCTACCATTATTCTCATTGATCATTGGTCATTTTTCGATTACGGAGCTCTGTTAGTGGTTGTTGATTTCATTTAAGCTTAGATGCGATTTTGAACCTTAAGCATTATCTTTGGTTATCAGTTTTTCAATACATGCTCCAAAACAAATTGTGATAATAGCTAGGCTTTTTTATCAATAGATTACAGCCAAACTTAAATTATTATTGGCTGGCATATTTGATAAGTGTTCTTTATAAATTCTAAAATAAGGTTCCTTATCAGGTCATTTCCAAATAACGCTATCTTTAACTCATAATTATTACAATTTGATGGAATTATACTAGGAATAGGAATAGTTGGAAATAAATATAGCATGTTGAAATTAGAATTGGTGTACAATTTTCAGTTCAATAATTAAAATTTTAGACGTCGTTCCAAGACTTATTAGCTTATATATTTCCATTATTGTCGAGGAATTCAGAGAAACAATTTTTTCTGCCATAAAGGTTTTACTTATTCAGAAACTTAAGAAATGCGCTCAGCGACAAAAAGGCATGGCATTCTATTCAATAAGAGAGAAACAGGATTTAAAAAAAAAGCTCTTATAGAAGTACGCTATCAGATTTTAGAAATCTGACGGTGTATTATAAATATCTGTACGATTTGTTTAAAGTAGAGCCTGAATGCTTTTGTACATTTGTAGAATTGTAGCCTTGTGGCGAACTGCTGGACACTCTCATCGAAAATCATTAATTTCTGTTCAACGAAAACGCAGTGTTAAAACGTAGACCAGTAGACATGATACAACTTAAAGAAAATTAGTCATTATTTTTTAATGCGTAAAAGCCATCACTTGACATATTTAAATTCGGCTTATACTAAAGGTGACCAGACTTTTCAATTCAAAAATTGGGCAAAAAATATTTCATGTAATTATTATAAATACACTAATTAATATATAATAGAATATAATTTTCAAAATAAAATTTTACATTTACTTTTTCTTTACTTTACATTTTATAGTAGAGGAAAGATGGTAATGCTCCCCGCCCCCTTTTGTTTTTTTGCAATAAAAAATTTATAAGGTATTCTAAAAGCAGGTACAATAGCACAACGAGTATGGTATTTTGTTGGCATGAAGTACCATTGTTTGAAATAAAAAAAATTCTCAACAGTTTTGAATAATCATTTCTTTTATTTAGCTAGTCCAAATAGATTAGATGAACTCATGTGTAGGTTTTATAGCACCCTGTGGACCATTTTAAAAGTATGGAAAAAATAATGTTATTAAACTCAAGAATAAAATCAACATTGAAATTAGTAATTAATAATATCTGCTGTTATCTAACAATGAAACTTAAAGACGAGTTTTCTCTGCACTAAAGTAAACATAATACTATTTCTTCTATAAAAAGCTAAAAATTAACAAATCAAAATAATTAAAATCTAATTCTTGCAGAAGGACACTCCGCGTTTGCATTATTTTATTTACGGCAGAAATCATAGACATAATGATATCCTTCTGGTCCGGCATAAAGTTCACATTTGCCACCTTTGGCATTGTACCCATTCTTCACTCCAGCTGTTGTTTTCGTTTGCTACTATCGCAGAAGATGTAATTAGCGTCCTTTTTTTCAGGTATTCGGTTCAGGTTAAGGGCATCCTCCAATTCGGAATCATTATCTATAATTTCCTCCTTTTCTTCCTATTCGTTACTGTTGGTCATAGGTGTAGCCACTCTCTGGATTCTGATACGTCTGCTTCTCCCTCGTACACTACCTCTATCATGGGGGCCTCTACTACGAAGGCCACGGCCTCGTTTACGGCTACGATCGCATTCGCCACCAAATAAAAGGATGAAACCAAAATGTTGATTACAAACAACAATAATAGGATATAAAGGAAAAGGATAACGTGAGTTTACCTTAAATATTTCACAGACGGAACATTGTCAACTATATATTACAACCACAGTCTCTTTTGCACATTTCTATAATAATTACAACAAAAAACATTTGACAAGAAAAACTTTCGTCACTATCGTTCGTTGAGAGTACTGCCTTACTGACAGATGAGTCAACAGGAAGCAATAGCTATATCTTAAAATTTGCAACTATTTATTACTTTATTGGGTATTCTATCTATCCATTTCCTAGATGGCATTAATAGTTGATTTATTAAGCTGGAGAGCCAATTTACCAGTAGGGGGCCACATTACACCTTTTCCTCTATTATAATATTGAAAATCATTCATTATTATAGGAATACCAATATTATGGTAATTATCATTATGTTGGAGGTGTATAAAATAATCACGTGAATGTTTATTTTTCATATTGAATAAATGCAGTCTGCATTGAAAAATTATCTCTATTTTATAGAATACTAATCTCCAAATCCATCATTCGTGCCGACTCGCTGATCGATAATCGAGAAATTTTATATAAATCGGGAAAATTGGGGGGAAAAAACGAAAATCAGTCGGGACAAAAATATCTGGGACAAAGGTCGAAATATCGGGGATGTTACAGCAAAATCGGGATGTCTGGTCACCTGACTTTACAGCAGTCCCGCCAATATTAAACAAATGCAGTCGATATTCTTTTTAAACTAGATTTTGAAAAGAATAGGGAATATTAATTTCAAATTAAAAGAACTGGGGAAAATTTTAAATTAAAATTAAATTGTAGGCCTGCTCATTTTTATTGACGCTTGAAAGCTTTCCAATGCAAATAAAAGCGTTAAATAGTAAAAGCAAAAAATTGCAACAGAGTTCTAATTTGAAGAAATAATTCAGGCGATATAATAATTTATACGATTAGGTTAGATAGAAGAGCTTTGATTTTATATTTCAGCAATAAAATCATATTTGATATTATTCATCCTCTCTTTATAAAATTTCTAAATTTCCCTTCGTACAAAGTAATTTTACTTTTACATGTAGATTTTAAAAACAATTTTTTTTTTAATTATATTTTTAAAATAATTAAAATATATTTGTTAACTGCATCCTTGAAAAGTTTTGCTAATATAGTGTGGAAAGCTAGGGAAGGAGAATGCGTTGGTAGAGAATTTTTTTGCCGATTTGTTAGGTTGGTGTCGGGGAAAATAATTCCATTGGAGGCTACGTGTTCTCCTCTTCTTCATCTTAATTAAAAATTAATCGCCCATGTCGAAAGGGGGTGTGTGTCTGGAGGAGAGAGGGGTGGTGAGGGAAGGGTGACGAAGGGAAATGTGGCTTTTGATGACGTGGGATGCTTAACGTATCGGAAATTGCAGATAAATTTGAATTGATTGGCTCCTTAATGTCTCTCAAGGAGAATATCGGAGCGCAGTCATCGCTCTCGTCTAATCAATAAAATTAGTAACTCCAAATCCTTTTCCATGTTTATTCGCTCACACATTTTAATTTTGTAGACCTTCCCTCTTCATTTGGATATTTTATATTTTAAGTGCTAATTAATATTAGTAGAATTCTTTCTATTCTTTAGGGTATCTCTTTGGGTTTTGTAAAGTTGCTCTCTGAAAATGAGTCGCGATTCGTTGACAACATTCCTTATTTTAATACACCCTCCACCCGATTCTTGTACCCCGCTTTATATTCCATCAACCCCGTTTCCCTGTTTTTCTTTTTTCCCTATTTTTTTTTTCATTTCTTCGGTTGAAAACACCGAGAATCGCCGACAGCCTCTTTTGTCACAGTCACATTTTTGTAAAGTTGGCAAACTGCTTTTCTGTCTACTTCGGCTTTCGGTTTTTATTTTAAACTACACTGTAGAAGTTGTATTGTATTTAATGACTTCTTGTCTTCTCTACTTTTTTTTTCTTCTTATTCCTGTAGCATCTAGTCAATTATTTTAAAATTCTTCCCGGGAAGCATTTCTAAAATGACTGTCTGCATTTGGAAATGGATTAATCGTTTTTGGAGTTCTATTTTTAAAGCCATGGCCTGATTGTTTGAGAAGGAGAAAAAGAAATCACAGAGTGCATTAGTTTAGAAGAAATTTTACATATTTGTAAAATATTAAAAAAAAATATCTAGAAAAATCAGTGCTTTCACCAGTTAATTATGACTGTATTAATCATTAATTATCAAATTCTTGATTGTGTAATGCAAAATAACAATTTAGCACTATGTGGCCATTCATCATAAATTTTAAATCTTTTCTCTCTTGTTAATATTATTAGTGGATCCATTGGTACTCCCCGGACTATGTAAGTAGTGTGTAATATCTAGGATTACATCCCAGCTAAAAGGATATTTTATGAGGACAACTTTTAGACCTTTCTTTTATGAAAATAAAAAATACAAAAACAAGACACTCCAAGGCCAGTGATCCGATGTCGACAACATTAAAAAAAAATGCTAATAAATGCCCTTGTATTGCCACGTGCTTTTATCCAGCGAGACTGGGTATTGGTATTCGGATAACACGCATTCCTTCATCTCTCTCTTTTTTTCTGTCTCTTGGTTTTCAAGCAGAACAATAATTAATTCATTGTACTAATACAATAAGCATTGACAAAAGTCCGTGGAGGAAGCGGTCGGTTCACGTGATGTTGAGACGACAATATTTCACCGATGTTTTTACATTTCATCAACTGTGTATCGAACACGACTGGAACGTTTCCCAAGGACTCCGTTAACATTTAATGCAACGTTACATAAATACTGTATAGGCCTACAACGTTTATTTTCCTTTTTATTCTGAAATGCGTTTACATTGCATAACTGCTGGCCCATTAAAAAACGCTTGAAGAGAAAGGAGAGTACCGACCACACACGCTCTCTGCCCCACGAAGCCAAAACAGGACACCCCTCCCACAGCGTTCCGGTTGTTTCGTTTAATAATTATCGGCTTTAAGATTTTTTATATGCATGTGTAAAATATTATCTATGGCATCATGTTTGTTTCTTGTCTTTGTAATGTTTTTACGCTTAGATGCGGAACAATCTTGTTTCAGCCGTAAGCGTTTTGCACTTTGTATTCTGTGAATTTTATTTTTAAAACAGTGACGTATTGAAAACTTTTTGAGTATATTAAATTGACATTTCTTAGAATAAAGATATGCTTGTATGCTTTTAAAAAAGCGTTTATTTGTTCTAGCTCCGTGCATTTCTAGTTATGGAATATGTACTTTCAAAATAGAACACTCATAAAGCTGCATTAAGAGATGAAGAATCTCTGGTTGATCCCAAATCATTGAATGTTATGCTGAAAGGTTTTTAAGACTCATTGCACGTGTGTTCGTTTATTTAATGTATGATATTGATTTAAACACAACTGAATTGCTTTGTCATTTTGTAGTTAATTATCCAAAAGGAGACTCGGAATTTGATACTTGTGCGCTTTGCCCGTTCAGATTTGAAAATATTTAATTATTGACTTATGGGATAAATTTATCAAACAAGATCATTCAATTTAGAATTATCGACCTTTTTCGATTTTAAGCGATTCCCTCCCTTTATTTATTTATTATTTTTTTTACGAAAAGCTGATTGCACAATTAAAAACTGAAAGTACACATTTAAATAATTACAC
>JAHWFO010100943.1:467250-479837 GCA_023313115.1 Rhysida immarginata | reverse complement strand
GATTTAATGCTAAGTTGAAATAATTTTTTCTTTCTGCTTGTTCTAAGCGAAAGCGTTCGCCTTCCGCCCCAGCGTCTCTTGTTGTTGTCGAGATGTTGTTCATTGTCTCTTCTGGCCGTCGTTCCTGACATTGGCTCGATGTGGCGCTCCGACAGCCAGACCTTGACCCAATCTGTCAACGTGGGGATGCGAGATAAACGGTGATATCCGGGATGCTCTTCATCACCATTGATAAATTCGATCAGCATCCACCATTGTTTTTTTGCTCTTACCCCCTCCACTGTGGGGGTCTTGTCGCTGAGGGTTGAGCATTGGCTGCCACCAGATGGTGCCAATCACCACCGCATTCTTCGCTTCGCCGAGACCTCTCTATAGGCGTCGCTAAGGAATTCTTTTTTTTTTATTTTTTATTTTTTTATTTTATTTTATCTTGTTTAAGCGGGAAGGAGAATACAATAGGTTGGTTTGGGAACAGGAGATTTGCTTAATTTTCTAATCTTGGAAATAGTGCCAAAATTAGCTAGCCGCGTCCATTGCGTCCTCGTGGCAATTGTTTTCGCTCTTATTTAGGTACAAGGAATTTGCGATATAAATCCGGGGAGGTGAGAAGATTGATGGTTGGAAACATTTGAAGTATCGTTGACGTTTCATTAAACGCTTGCGGCCCTTGTAATAAATCATCTTCTGAATAATGAAAGAAAAAATTACTACCAACCGACTTTCAAGTTTATTTTCATTTTGAGTGATGTTTTCTCGATCGACTTTATCAGGTGGTTCCCAAAAACTCTTCTTTTTTTAGCAATAACTCTCCATCTCTAGCATAACTTATCAAACAGGCGGCAATAGTACTATAATGCCGTTTTCTAATATAATTCCTAATCTTGCATTAAATATATCACTGTTTCAGAATTAGAAATCATTTCCTTTGGTATTAAATTTTTTTTTTGTTTTTTTATTTTGTATCCTAGTGGAAATGGAAAGTGTTACAACATGAACACTTTGACTGAATCCTATCAAATTATGATGGAGACTCTCCATTGGCGAGTCATTATTCCGATATCGGTTGGACAAATTTAACTGAAAGTTAGATAGTCATATTTTCAATAAATACATTCATCACATTGTCAAAATGCCGTAATTACATTGGTGTCCATAACCTATGGGATTTGCAGAATGGAAACTTTCCGCACATCCGATCAGCACCAAACCTGGTAAAGCTGTTCTCTAAGGCTGTTCTCACAATTTAACATTAAACACAAAAGTGGCAGCACCACGGACGGAACAACTTGTAGCAACCCTCCATCTAGTTATATAAATTGTAGCCGACGTTTAATATGATGTGTGATCCATCCGCACAAAAACACACGTAGCATGCTCAAAACCAGGATAACGAGATACCGTAGCTCAACGAGAGCACCTCATCGGTCGTCGAGCATACAGGCCAACTTCGTGGAATCTCCTGTATACCTTGAAAGCATTAACCCCTGCGGCCGCTGAGAGCCCTCTGACAATGTCCTGGCTGTGCTTCGCCTGTTCCTATGGGCAGATACAGCAAGATAGCGGTCTTGTCCGGTAGTGGCGACTCTGGGACGACCCTGACTAAAGTGTCTGCGGGTGTTTCCATCCTGTTGGAACTGTATCCACAGTCTTGAAATGACGCTAGTTGACACGTTCAGCCTCCGAGACACTTAAACATGGGACTAGCCTGCTTCCTCCAATTATTCTTCCTCTCATTTCACTCTTTACATGGACACGATGAGCCATTAGCAAGAATTATCGAATGCTCAACTGGTAATGAAAGTTAAAAAACACGTTCTTTATGGCAAATGCACTATGACCTGTGTCGCAAGGTCAGTGAGGTGTGTTCCGTCACCAGTGGTGCTGCCACCTGTGTATTTAAAGTGTATTTAATGATGAATGGTGTTTACAGAACTTATAGAATGGCCTTACCAAGCTTGATGCTAATCGAATGTGCGGAAGGCTCACATTCTGTAAATCCATTAATTTATGGATACCAGTGTATATGTATTCAAAAACCGGTATAACATTCCAAGACAAACTTGTCTGATTTCAAAAATATACAGTCAGATTGCTTGGAGAGTTGGTTATACTGTAATGACTTAAAGAGTGATAGTAATGTAGTCCGGACAATAATGCTTCAAGATAGCGTAAAATAAGGTTTTCCATTCCCTGAGGATAGAAAGTGATGTCCTGCTCATTAAGCCATTTCATTACTTCGTCGTTACTGGAAAATTGTCTGCCCCATAGATGTTTCTTCATTTCGCCAAACAGATAAAAGTCTGAAGGTGCCATGTCTGGGCTGTACGGGGATAGTGAACACCTTGACAATGCCAGGTATATTGCATGAGGTCGCGAGGTCTGTTATGGTACGGGCGACATGAGCATTATCGTGCAATAAATCCACTCATCGTGTAAGAAGTCCAGGTCGTCGACGGCGAATACGAGTGACGACAATGTAGTGAAATGGCTTAATAAACAGGACGTCACTTTTTCTCGCCAGGGAATGGAAAATCTCATTTTACGCTAAAACAAATGTTTGAATAACTTTGATGATTTCAAAAAATAAAAATATGTTGCTGAAATAAAAAATAAAAAAGTGTTCTTTTTTCTTGACCTATCTTTACCTGTTAAGTTGCAAAGAAATAGGAAAACGTATTTTTGACTTAACCTCATGCTTTCCTCCACAGTCGCCACTCTTCTATTCTTTAACATGGTAACACGGTTTTAAAAGTCTCTCAAAAGAGTATTTTGAAAGTTGTCAGCAAGTTAAATGAAAACGCAAGGCAACAATTTAAATTGGGTTTTGAGACCAAAGGGGTCGTCGTAATTTATAACAAGCAATGATTTTAAATTAAAGTAAATTTCAACTCATTCCTGAGTGATACTTGAGAAACTGTCAATTGCGAATAGAGCTCATTAAATGGTAAACTCAAAAATGACAAAAGAGACTGGCATTCACTGAAGAACTCCAATGAGTGAATGCATTCAGGCAATACCGGAATTTCTGAATATAGTCAATGAGTTATTGGTTTAATGTTCCTACCAGTAATCAACTATTAGTTAACTAAGGAATATAAAGAGATGATCAAACATTAGTTATTTGCTCTACAATCCCACTTCGTGACCTTAACTTTTCTATGTAGCTGCGTCTGCTTAAGGGATCTGCTTTGGGTCGTTTTCTACCCTTGAAAAATCAAATGGCAGTTATCTTGAATATCCAGAAAATGAAGAAATCGTCTCGCTTAACTTACAGTTAGTAAAACTAAATCTACACTACTGTTTATAAAAATCGCAACACCCTGATGGAATGGTCTAATCCATATGTAATTTGCAATATTTGCATACAATGGGTCAGAGTATAAATGATTAGATTTTCAGAGTAATTGCTTGAAAGAACACCATGCCTCGACGACGACGAAGGGTACCATATCAACAGCTGACAGACTTTGAAAGAGGACGCATAATTGGTCTGCGTGAAGCGGGATGGTCGTATCGTGACATTGCTGCTCGTGTAGGACGTAATGCAACGACAATTATGCGTGCATGGAGGCAGTGGAGCGAAGAGAACAGGGCACACCGAAGACCAGGCTCAGGAAGACCCAGCACGACGACACCGCGAGATGACAGACACCTCTATCGCATGTGTGTAGCAGATCGTACAGCCACTTCAACAGTGGGGTGCTACAGTAGGCAGGACAATGTCTGCTAGCACTGTACGACGCCGTTTGATTTCCAGAGGATTGATGGCACGAGTACCATTGTTGCGGATTCCTTTGACTCAAAACCACCGGCGCCTCAGGTTGCAATGGGCCCATCAACACCAACAGTGGCAAGCTGAATGGCAACAAGTTGTGTTTTCGGATGAGTCAAGGTTTAACTTGCAGCACCATGACGGCAGGATACGAGTCAGAAGACATCGTGGCGAGCGCGACCTTCCAGAATGCATCCTGTAGCGTCATTCAGGACAAACGCCAGGGGTGATGGTGTGGGGTGCAATCAGTTACCATGGCCGTTCCCGTCTGATCAGAATCCATGGCAATCTGAACAGTGACCGGTACATCAGGGAAGTTGTGCAACCCGAGGTCATCCCCTTCCTGCAGAACCTTCCAGGCGCTGTATTCCAACAGGACAATGCCCGACCGCATGTGGCCAGAAATGTCCTCGCCTTTTTCCAAGCACATCAGACGCCCTTGTTCCCCTGGCCCGCTCGTTCACCAGACATGTCCCCAATCGAACATGTGTGGGACAGGGCAGCAGCAACTGTGGATGAACTGTATACCCGTGTAGACAGAGCATGGCAGGACATTCCCCAGGCCCTTATTCAGAGCTTGTTTGACTCAATGCCACGACGTTTAGAGGCTGTAATTGCATCCCACGGTGGTTTCACCCGATACTAATGTGACAATAAAACGCATTGTATTGACCTGAAAATCTAATGGTTTCTTTTCTGACCCATGATATGCAAATGCTCCAAATTTAATGCAGACTGGGCTATTCCATCAGGGTGTTGCGATTTTTATAAACAGTAGTGTACATCAAACTAACACTAGGTCGTTTATTTTAATAGAATGATCGTAATAAAAGTGGAACATAGTTAATTTTAATAAGGAATTCAAAAGCTTTTGAGGTACTGGATAAAATAAAATCTTGTAAATATTCCAAGAAAGAGCTTTTTATGTGACGCAGTAGTAGTTTTAAATTGGAGAATTTATATTTTATCTCCTAATAAACAATGGAAATTCATTTAATTCCCTCCACATTTACGTCTATTTTATTGCTCAACGTTCACGTTAAAATACAACGCAATTCAAATTTATCAAGCAATATAAATTTTTTAGTAACCATAGTAGGTCTCGTGCAACCATTTGGCTAGAGTACAATTAGTGTAACATGAGTAATTGAGACAGACCATGCATGTCTGCATAGTGCGCAGGTTATATAAAAATTAAAAAAATTAATTAAAACTCATATCTTGTGATGTCTTCATTATACATTTATTGAACGTTTCTCGTAGCAACTATGCTTCTCTTGTTCATTTCTTGAGAGTTTCTCAACATTAATAGTTTCACCAGCACAACATGCTTAAGATTACAGCAGTTGCTAGCAATTGATAACAAGAATTAATTGATGAGAACAATATGTCTAACAGATAATGTGTTGTTGGCATTGGAGAGATCCAATTATGCATGTCAGTCAGCGTACCGTAATTAGTAGACGATTTTGTTAAGTCTGTCAAAATCATAAATTTTCAATTGCATTTTAATTACATTTTGAATTTTATTTTCCTGGTAGTTCTGTCGGCCAACCTGACAAATGAAACGAGCGCGTACTTCATGCCCACGTCAACAAATTTAAATAATAAAACAAAAAGTAATATTGTAGTCATTATGACAAGTCAAAACGAATCGATTGATGTATCACATGCCATAACTTGGTATTCTTAATGGTCAATAGTGCACGTGGAATCGGCTTAAAGAAGCCCAAAAATACCTGAAAAGCTGATACAGCCGAGATAAGATTTTGATGATCATATTGTTGAAAACAGAATTCGACTAGGTTAATCCGTTTTTAACTTATCGTGATAACGGCGGGCGGTCGGATGGATAACGTTCAGACCAAGGTTATATTCTTAAAGGTAGCGTTAGCTAAAGCTCTTAATAAAGCATGAGATAAAAAAAAAATTAAAATAGCCCAAACTCTTCGGTTAATTACTTTCCATTCCTTTCCTATAAGTTATCTAGCACTCTTTTCAAAAGATCTTAATTCCACAAGCTCTTAAAAAAGCTAATAAATTAAATTTGTAAATTAGTTTATTTCGCTTTGGCAATGTAGGTGCTAATTAACTTTTTCATAATGAAAAGACGCTCGTATAAGGAAGCTATTCATAACGAAGCAAGCTCTCAAAGGAGAAAAATGGGGAAATTTCTGCGATATAAATAAGTTTATGTTATTAGTTTTCAGTTTTGCAGTTGCCCTTTAGAATTTTGCAGAAGTCTGACAAGGATACCTTTATACAAAAATAATACAAATCAATAAGCACGCATAACATATACGTTCGAATAAGTTACTGAATCAATTTCAGAGTTTTTTCCCTCGATTTAAAAAACAACTGTCTTGCCTGCTTGAGTGTGCGTTATTAAATTAACTTTGATATAACTCACAAATTTACTTTGTAATATTCTTCAATTCAAGTGAGGTATTTAAAAAAGGATAGAAAATAAAGAGTAAAACTTTTTTATAACGAACCTCAAGGGACCACAAAATTACTTCACTGTATCCGAGTTTCATTATATGCGGGGCATATTTTTCTTCCCTAATGGCGCCGTCTTTTACAAAAATTGGCTATAAAAATGTCACAACATTAAAACTGATACTAAAATCTGGAATTTTACGAGGGTTGGGGCAAAAGTCATGGGAACTATTTTTTTTCTTGAAGATACCAGTCCGATTGGAAAATGTGACATACAGACGAAAGGACAAGGTGTTAACTACATGTGTGGACAATGAATAGCACTGAAATATCGCAACACACTAATTTATTACGGTAGTATACAGGTCAATATGGCCTTCACGGTTGCTCATCACTGGTTGACACACGTCCTTGCTGAAACTTTCATACCCACCGTGCTACTGTACGGTATGGTAGGGCATTATTCCCAAGGGCTTCCACTATTTCACTGTGACATTCCATCGCATTTCTCCCTCGGAGAACGGCTATTTTGATGTAAGCGCGCTGCTCAACACGGATTACTTCCATCTCGCATGACACTCACCAACTGACTGATTTCACAGCCCTCGCTGCGCTACTACCAGCTATCACAGAGCCATCTGTTGTTCTGCATAAACACTATGCCTGCAGAACTTCCACACGACACACATACGTTTGTGATCCGTTCACATATCTACAAGAAAAAAAATGGTTGCCATGTCTTATGCCCCAACCCTCGTATATAAACGAGAAATGGAAACTATTAAACTTTATTAAAGTATTAATGTAGTACTACAGTAATTATAAGTAATGTAATTTTATTAAATAGTTCATATGCTATACGTCAATAAAATTTTATCTGGCAAGGTTATATAAAATGCCACTTTCATCAGTGTTGAAAATACTATTGGGGGAATAACCCTCAATGATTCTGGGAATTCGTACCTGTAGTTAAAGCACGGAGGAATGACCTCACTGCTATATAACGTTTAAAAAATGTTTGCCACTTCCAGTATTGGAGAGTCTCCGGTAATCACATGGAAGCGTATCTTTTTCTCCTTTAAGCAACCCAAACGTCCAGTGGAACACTGAAAGTTTTCAATTCCCTAATTTTGGCCAGATCGTTGGTCTTTTTCACGCAGTAGAGGTTCATACAGAGGAATTCTGCTGCCACTTTTTAGTAACCATTTGAACGAAGCTTCTTCCAAGTTTTCGTGTGTTGCATACCGTGCCTGCTTCCTTTTTAGGTGTGCAGATGACAGATGACCATTGCGATTTTTTAACGTTGTGGAGACTGCTTTGTTTTCAAGAAAATTTTCGTCGTTTTTTTATGTTACAGATCAACGCGCATGATAAGAAAAATCACATACAAATGCCACTGCAGGCATTGTGCATGGTTCTGTACAGTTCTATGTGCTGTACAATCTTGCCAATCACAACCAAATATAGCCACTACAACATTACACTAAGTAGGACGATGTTTTCCCTCATTTTAATATCCAATAAGAACATTAGGTATTTTCCCTTAATAATTCAAAATTATTTTGAAAAACTTCGTTGTATCCGAAGCTTTATCTGAAAGAAGCTTCGCCATAGAATAATACTCCTAATGAAAAGTCGAGGTTTCTCAATTGGTTCATTATACCGTAGTTCCGTTGTATTCGAGTTCGTTATAAGGAGTTTTATTGTCTTGTATTTTAGTTATAAACATCCTAGATGAACATCAAAATTCTTCCGTGTTTAATAGTATTCTTGAACTAAAAGTGCATAAATTCATTTTAACAATATATGCACTTACAGTATGTTCGAATCCCAATAAAAAAGCTTCGCGAGTTCCATCTGTGTATATTATACAATTTCAACGAGAAATCGATCGTTTTAAGCGACGTTGAAGCAAAATGTGATATCCTCCTCCTCCTAGAGTTTGAATTGGAAACTCGTCGTTTATGGGACATCTTTAAGCCCATCATCGTCTCCTCCGCTTAAAAGCCAGTCGAGTCCACGCCGTAGCACCTTGTCTGGGATTAGCTTTACTGTCGTTTGCGTCACAGCACTCAGCCTTTTCACGCCTTCTTTCGTCGTTTCTTCCCTGCAGGAATTTTGAAGTAGACCTAAAATTAAGTGAAAAGGTTTGTCTTTGACAATTTTTTTCTCTTCAACATGTCACATGATGTCTAAAATTCAAAGGAAATGCGCCTTCTTCTCCAACAATAGAAAGGAAACTCTAAAATAGGTTATAAACGAGAAGCCATTATAAAAAAAATTGAAGATTAGAGGATGAAGTGTTTTTTCCACCACCATCGCCCTCCCCATCGCATTTTTTCTTTGAAGACACTGACAGCGAGACGTTTTCATGATGACACCGAAGGTAATCCTCTGCACTCGGCGACTCCCCCGATTGGTTTCCTAATGAGTCGGTCGTTTGGGAGAGGGGAACTTCACCCTGACAAGTGACGCCATTCAGCTAAACTTATCTTTTTCAATTATCGCTCTGAAACAATAGTAGACGCGCGTGCAAGACAACGCCCCCCCTCCTACATCTAACCACCATTCATCGACCTCCCCTTTCTACCCCCTTTATCTAAAATCATTTTCTCTCTGAGGAAATCTTTTTGCAACCTCTTGAAGAGCTGCCTTGGGTTTTGTGTTCGTTTTTTTTTAATCTTCTAAATGCAAAAAATGATCCTTTTCTCCATCATCTTCCGACTCTCCCGACTATAATATCCCTCACAGAAATATCTCACCCGTTCCTTATAAGTTCATAAGGCTCTAGCTTTTATATGGTTGCCTTAAAATTGGTTTCCAGTTTTTTAAGCTTTCTTTTTCTTAAAACTAGGAAGTCAAGAGAGGTGAAACGTTTTTTTCTTTCTAGCGTCTTTTTGCCTTTCCTGCAGCTTTTTTCCTTAAACTTATGAAATACACTTTCATGATTAAAATAATTTTTAAAATTGTTTGGTGAGCAAGTTATAGCAACACTCATGCTTTTACAGTTCTACGACCTTTTTCAAATAAGGGGATGTTGACGCATAAAATAACTCTAGAACAGGCCATGTAAGAAAAAATAATTTTTAAACATCATTTTCCAGAGGAAAGCCGGAGTTTATGAGGTCGACTTCGACCAATAAGACAGCCCAACAAAATGAAAGGTCAAAATAACTGTTTTGAAAACTGATACTGGATATGTAGTTTTACGGGTGCTGAATTCTAAAATGACTTCCGTTATTCTCTAACACCCATCATTTTTTCACAACATGCATAGATATTTTAACATCTTGAATGAGGAGCTAATGCATGAATTAGATTATTGGGAATATATAAAATAAATATTTAACTATTCTAAGGGCTCTGCTTAGTTGCTTGCATTCGAAACCTCCAACTACTAGAAAAATGCACAACTATTTTTGGTAAACACGCGCACACACACACACACATACATGCACACGCATACGCATGCTGACGAACGAATGCTGAAGATGTATCTAAAGAGATGGCTGAAAATTAACAGCATGGTTCTACGTCCCAAAATAAGCAAAAAGTTCCTCCTCCAAAATATTGAAATCGTAAAAAATTATAAATGGAAACTGGAGATGATAATCCAATCATAAGGAAATGATATTATCAGAAAAAATTGAAGGAAAAAATTCCGCGACCTGGATTCGAACCAGGAGCTGTGAATATCACGCTTGTTGCCTCTACCAATTGGGCCATTGTGAACACGGTACAGTAAGGCTGCCACCAATTGTTAGAGGCAACGAGCGTGGTACTCTTGGTTTCTGGTTTGAATCCAGGTCATGGAATTTTTCTTTTTATTTTTTTCTGAAACTATCAATGAAATAGTAAGTTTATAGGGGTTAGGTCGGCTCGGCTTTTCGTTTTAATGATATGTTTCATTTTTATCTTAGGTAGAAACAGATTTTGGAGTAACGAGGAAATTTTACTCCGTTTAATGAATAAATTAGAATCATTAGTTAGTATGTTTCACTTGCTTAATTGACTTAGTTCATTAATTTAGTTCATTAATATTCTTATTATTGCATTAAAACTTTTCACGTGATTACATAAAAATGAACGATGCCGTTAAAACGAAAAACCGAGTCAACCTGATAAAATTAGGTTAGGTTAGGTTCTTAACAAACTTTGGGGGTAAGTATACCCTTATAAACTTAAGATTTCAATATTTTCGAAGAGGAACTTTTTGCTTATTTTGAGACGTAGAATCATGTTGTTAATTTTCAGCCATCTCTTTAGAAATACCCTGTCTATATATTTATTCATATTGTTTATATGTTATATATCTCGTCAAGAGATGGCGCTGCGGTCATCAAATTAGTAAAGTACTGGATAGGGAGTACTTTACAAATTAGTAGTCTGTACAATTTACCATTCAGTTGCGAAATAATCAAAATAACAGTATCAACGAATTATATTTTTAAAATGAACCAGAACATGTTACAAATATATCAGGTTATTTCAAAATAACGTTCAATTAGTAGCTTCATATTTTTTTTACAAACAAATATCTTAAGGGAAAAGGTAGATCTCTTATGATGAACTAACTTGTAACCCGCGGCTTCGCCCGCTATGGGTGAAAGAAAAAAAAACGTGCTACTAAAAATAAGAAAAACGTAATTAATTTACAAAAGTTAGCAACTACATACAAAATTTCACAAAAATCAGCAAAATAGTTATAAAAAAATTAATAGGTTATATTAAATACAAAATTGTTCAAATATTGTAATTGGCAGTTATTTAAAAAAAATAATAAAATTAATTAATAATAAATGTTAGTTATCCATAAAGGTCCATTATTTTGTCATAGAATGTGTTACTCGAATGTCTTTGGGTACACAATATATTTTAACAGTGCTCTGACAAAAATATAAAGTTTGGGCTGTAGCCCAATTTATGTAGGGGGCATAAATCGACTCTTCGAAAGAGATCACATCCTGAATATAGAGACGTTCGCAGTCGACGTCATCAACGTGTTGACGCAAGGGATTGTGGGTACTGAGGTGAAAACAAACAGCCGATCTGCATTCGTTTTGCCACTTTCCACAGTTTCCGATTTTATTTTCTGCTTTTATATTAGTAATGCACTTAGCAAACCAGTTCAAGATGCTTTTATCTTCTATAAATATTTTTTTTATTTTAATGAATATTTTTCAAGTACATCATTTTCTTGTAAAATTTCAGAAAATTCGTCGTATGTATAAGTCAGATTTACTTTCTCTGACACGACTGCTCGACAATCGACAATCGAACAGTGCACGTAAAACGAAACGAGTGGTCCGAAAGCAACGCTTTCACTGCCATACTCGTCCAGAAAGTAACCACGGGAAGTACACTGAACTAGGCGAGAAGCCAGATGAAACCTAGTTAAGTCATCCAGAGCATAAGATGGAGTCCTTTCCTATCAGGACGATAGTGTTGACACGACTGCTGATATTGTTTCAATATTTATTTTAGATTTATCACTGTTCAAAAAATCATTAATGACGGAAAACACCCATTCGACAGTGGATTATTACGACCAGACATATTCCAATAATAGTTTTAAATTTACCGAGGGAGTATGCTGTGTTTGAAAATGTTTAAATATTTCCGCCACTGCGTATATGTGTCGATTTTGGTTTCTTTCCATTTATTAATTTTATATAATCTAAACAATTTATATAAAAACATTTAGCCCTGTACCCTGGGTTTTCCTCTTCAGCTTTGTTGATTTTTTTGAATTAACATCAACGAAGTCACTTTTAAATCTTAAAAATTACTTATACAGGGTTCCCACAGAAAATCTGTATCTCATTTCCCTGACTATCCCTGACATCGACGGTCTCATTTCCCTGACTTTCCCTGATATCGACGGTCTCATTTCCCTGACCAAATCGTAATTCTTTTTAAAAAAACATGTCTCTACAACAGCTTTTCAGACACAATTTTACTATTATTGTTATTATCAGTTGTCACATTATATTAAATTAGTATTAGTATCAGTATTACAAGGCTTGTTCAATAATTTTGGCCTCCTGGTCCGTAACTGGACATATAAATGTAAGTACTGTATAGATGTCTCCAGTAAAATCTATTTCCCTGACTTTTCCCAGGAAGAGTCTCATTTCCCTGACAAATGCATGAAAATAGCCCTTCTTCCCTGACTATCCCTGACTTCCCAGAATGTGGGAACCCTGCTATATTTGTTGTAAGCAGTTTTAACTTCTGGGCTAAAACTTTGGATCGTGCAATTTCTTCAACAGTTTAATGAAATATAATTACTTGGCTGTAAACAAAATGAATTCAAATGGTGGAATGGAACATTCACACAGGTCTCCCACTTTATCATGGAAATAAAAAAAAAAAA
>JAHWFO010100943.1:380273-467150 GCA_023313115.1 Rhysida immarginata | reverse complement strand
TTAATTTATTTATTTATTTATTTTTATTTTCTTTTAAAAACCTTTATAATTCAAAATTGGCTCATCAGAGCCAAACAATTTATTTACCAAAGTTATTCGATTCTGAGTGAGGAATCCGTTCATGTCGAATTTATTGAATTTGGCTTGATGGAATGTATCAGTTATGTCTTAATTATTAGTAAATTTTTAACTGAATTTAATGAAAAATACGTCAATGGGGAGAGAGTAAAAAACCCTCCAAGTATGTTTTAACTTTAATACGTTTAAGGAACTTTTTCTTGGGGGGGGGGAGAGTTCAGTTCGCTTGAATGAACACTACAGCCATTTTTTCATTTTTTGAAAAAATTAATATCTCCAATTAATGTAACCAAAAAAATTGTAATAAAAATTCCTTCAAGGCACAGTCTAAGGTACCCTCTAACAGTGCATTAATTTCACTTGGTTCTGTCTTTTTGCCGTTTCAGAAGTGATAGCTACAGAGACGGAATTTTTTTCTTTCAAAATTTCAATATTATCTTCTCGAATCATGAGTTTTTAAGTCGACTTCAGAAAAAAAAATATGCGTTGGGGAAGCGAACACAGGCCAATATAAGACAAATTCTTACGTTTTAACTGCTGCACAGAAATATATTTTTAGGTCGGTCACTATAGCTAACAAAAATACGATATGATCAACTAAGATGAATTATTTATCCTTATAGACGTCCTCTTAATGACTAAAGGTCCAAAAGAACTTTTAAATTATTTAAACTAACTGAAAACAGGTCGTAAACAGCAAGGAATTCGCATAGAACACCATGAAATTCTCAATGTGTTTTCACCTCAGTATCCCACAATTCTTAGCGCAAACCGGAAATGCGAAGTCTCTATTTTATTCTATATTCAGGATCTCTACTCTTCAGCAAATATAGCAGACCAACAATGGAGTTCGCATATGTGCAAAGACCAAAGAATTAAAAGATCATGATGCAACCAAAAAACGAACGTGAAACGGTCAAAATCTTTTCTCGAAAGCGTATAGTCGTGCTATGCTAGCGCCATCCATCCGATGGTAAAAACTGTCAGTGGACAAACAACAAACGGAAAATGAATTTTATATATAAAATTTTTTACTTTTAATTTCGTCAAAATATCGGGGCCCTTTTTATTTCCGAGGTAGTTATGAAGAGAATGTGAAAGGCAGTCAAAACCTCTTCATCTGACATCTGTCTTCATATGTCTGGGCCAACGAAAATTCCTTCTTTAACCTTGTCTTCTGACAAGTGTGGGAACGTCTTGCAGAAATAAATAAACAAGTTACCAGTTATTCACTGTCAAATAAGAATTATATATAAACAGCTTCCAGATTTTGGCAGTTCTTTGCAAACTGTTTCATGATGCCCAGCTTGCTGTGTAGAGGTAGCAGGAGATTTTTTCTTCTGTCCACCAGACTCTCAAGCAAAATATTCTTGATCCTCGGCAGCATGTTATGCTTTGGTAGCCACTGTTTTTGTTCCCAATGTTTATCTCGAGCTCTTCTGTTCCATTCACGAAGGAAACGCGAGTACTTAGAATATCCAGCCTGTTGATGTCGCTAGTAGCGCTGGTTTATCTATTCTGTTCAACCACAGCCTACTATATAGATAACAGCCTGTTCAATCGACAGTTTCCAAGTTTCACCGCAGTAAAGGAGGAGGGCGCTTTTAAGTAGAGTGAAGTAAAGCACTAGAGAGTATTATCTAGTGCTTTAGAGTGAAGAAAGCCTTTTTAGCATTGAAAGAGCCTTACCACTGCTACCATTCTATTGTTTTCTACTGGTTAGCCTACAAACAGGCTGCATATTTACATATACATTTACATATGTAATCTTATATAATCTGATATTTAATCTTATATATTAATATATAATAATTTTAATATATTAACCTTATATATTAATATATAATCTTAATTTTATATATTAATATATAAAAGTTATATATTAACATTATTTAATACTTAATCTTATATTTAATCTTATATAATTGTTAAAAAAATTTTTTATAACATGTCGCATTTGTTTTTGAAAAGTAACATTCTTTGGCTTGTTAATGGTGCATATTAATTAATATCTAGGAATATTGTTTCATTTTGACACTTAAAAAGACTTGATCAGCTGTAGCTCTGTGCATAAGTAAACGCAGTTGTTACCAAGGTTTTCCCTAGAGCACTAGATGTAGAGAGTAGCGACATCCTTTTATACCGCCAATCCTCGTCTTCAATTGGTTCAAGGCAGTCACGAGGCCCATTGGCAGCCATTGTTGTGGCAAAAGCAATTACGCTCGCCGTTCGTTTAGCTTATTTTGCCATGCAATCAGTGCTGTACTTTAGTAGAATTCTGCCCCTTAGTGAATTCTGTACAGCACCGGTGCCCCCTCCCCCCCTCGCTACATGCTCTGAATGCAATATACATGTATTCATCTATTTCAGTTCCATGCTCGTTTTTTATTTTAAGATTTTTTATGAATGCTGAGGTCTCACGAGATTTTATTAAATATAAAAATTTTCTGTCTAAAGAAAACGACGTTGAACCTGCATATTTATTAAGTGCGGAAGAAGAAGGAAAATAAATAAACAAAATAAATAAATAAATAATAATAAATTAAAAAAAGGAAACGTGTTTGACAAAGGTGACAAAAATTTAGAAACGTGTATAAAAATATTAATTTAACAAACAACATCCACATTAATATACTCGAAAAACAGTCTTTGTATTATTTAGCAGGCTCAATAATAAGAGTACCTCAGGTAAATAAAAGATACAGGAATCTGACAATGGTGATTCATCGACTGGAATTAAATCTTTAAAAAAATTTACGGAATTGAATTCATATATTTATTTTGAAATAAAAGGTCTTATTCACATATTAATTTTAGGTTAGTCTATTTGTTATTGTTTCTGAAATTGTCTTCAAATTAATTTACGAACTTGAAAAATGAATAAGAGTGCATGAAGATATCTGGTGAAAGAAGTATACAAGACACCGCAAACAATATTTCTTAATCATCTCATTGCTCCGTTTACCTTATGAGAAAATTATAAATGTTTATTTTATGAAAGATTTTTCTTCTTAATCCTGAAAAAAAATTCATAAATATAGTGGCATGAGAAGCGCTGTCCATAAATTATAATTTTTAATAAAAATTTTAAACAAATAAGTTATTATTCCATTTAATTCATAAATCACTTTTCCTTCTTTATATCTGTGAAAAAAAAATCTACAAACGAGATTTAATTATTATATAATTCAATATTAATCGAATTAATTCATATTTAAATAAAGGATAATTGAATTAATTTAATAATTGTGATATTTTAATTATTTCCATAAGGGAAAAATTACCAACTAAATAGATGGAATGTATTGTTTTTTTAGATTGATATGTCTAGCGTTAATAGCGATAATATCTAAGTTAATTCTATTATAACGATAAGGCATATCAGTCTACAAAACAATACATTCCATCTCCTTAGTTTTAATTTTTAGTTGCTAATTTTTCCCTTATGGAAATCGTTAAAATAACTCTATTCTCAATTCTATAAATTATGTATTAAGTTAATAAATTTATCTGACACTGAGATGCTTTTTGTATTTATTTCTGTCTTATACAAACTATAATTCGAGTCGGTATATCATGGATTTCCTACAGCGCAGCATTAGGAAGGTTGCTTTTTGCCACAACAATGGCGCCGAGGCAGGAGTTGTCGCTACTCTCTACATCTAGTGCTCTTAGTTTTCCCTAGAGTGCCTTTATAATCATTTTTTCAGTTTATTGTTGTGATTGTTACTTCTAATAATTACAAGTGGACTTTTATTTTCGATTTATTGATTCACTCCATTAATTCCATTGGTTTTTTTAATGCCAAAAGTGCAAAATTTCTTGTTTCTGCTACACTAATCTATAGACAGATTGGACACAATATGGCTGTCTGGCCTCTCATGGCCACACTCTGGTTATAAAGGCACTCTAGTTTTCCCTAAAGCTCTAGATTAGGAAAGTACGGCAAACTTCGTCGTCTGCTACCAAATCCGCCATCGTTGGCCCAAATGGCCCTATAAAGTGAGTTACGCTTCCTCTAAAATTCGTCTTAAATGCATCCTTTTCGCAAATTTTCTTATTATTATCGTCTGGAAATATAACTGGCAATCAGTAAATTCTGTAAATATTGATTTTTCTTTAAATTTTGTTTTCAATTATAATTTTTTACATATAAATAATGATATAAATAATGATAACGTTGAGGCAGTTTAATGATAACCAGATTCAGTTTTTAGTTTATTTTCACTTTATTTATTTATCCTTAATAAACGATTTACATGTAATTAAAAATTTTTAAAAAACACTGTGTGTAGTTTTTGTAATTTTATTTATCAAAATATAATTTTAAAAATTTTTATTAAAATATAATTTAATAAACTTTTATGAAATTATTTTTTATATTTATATCAAAAATTTCACTTTACCAATTTTAATTTTATTAAATTATAAAAATTATTAAATTATTAAAAAAAAAAGTATAATTATAATTATAAAAATATCAAATATAATTTAATAAAATAGGAACTATTAAATTTAAGTTTTTGATTTAAATATAAAAATTACTTTGATAATTATATTTTGATAGAAAATTTTAAAAATTATAATTTGGAAAAACTAACCGTTTGATTACAAAAAAAAATTACAAAAAAAATAACTACACATGCACTGTATTTTGAAATTTATTCATTTATGGAGGTTTATAATATTGACGTAAGAAATCTATCCAAAACTTATAGTTAAAATTTTCTATATTTTTTTTCACCCAACTAGCAAATTTTCGTAATTCAATTTCATATTTTATATTTAAGTTTAATGATGAGTGATAATTAACTTTGCTAAAATAAGATGATAATAACATGGACGTTTTATTTCAAGTTTTGCCTCCACATTTCACTGACAGTTTAACCTTGTTATATTGAATTGTATTTTCTTAAAAAGAACTATATTCAACAAAAAAATATATTTTCTGATAGTCTGAGAATGCACAATGCAACATTTCTATAACATTCGGTGAAGTTATAATATAAACGTACTTGCTTCTTATTACTTCTTCAGAAATTTTAACGAATTTATTAACCTCCAAGGAGCATAGATTGAAGGATTCTGAAATTTTGCTTATTCGGATTCAAATTTAGGATCAATCAACGAATATTTCGTTAAAAATTTAATCTAAATTGCATCTTCCACATGCATTTCAATGGTATCCTTCGCTGCGTTTGGGCCAACAATGGCTGACAAACTCACGTGACAGCCGTTCTACCAATCAGCAGCTGCGGGCGGCGCGGAAAAGGTTGCCGTGCTTTCCCTCACTAAAAGCGCCCTCACGTGAGAAGTCGTTGAACTAAGGCGGTCTTAAGATTTCAATGGAAATCGTGTCGATTGAACAGGCTGTTACGTATATAGTATGCTGTGGTTCAACAAATGAAAGCGAAGAGGTACATCACTTCCATAGATTTACAATAAAATATCTTACTATTATACATATCTCCATACCAAATGAAGTAAAATTCGTGAAAAAAATAGAACGTAATACGACTTTTTTAATATCATTTTTTAATTCAGCACACCGAAAGCCGAAATACATTAAAGGTAGAAGAAATCAAGAAAAAAGTTCTTTCATTGTTGGCCTGTGTAGTCATATGAAACCGGGCACCACTGAAAGTGTGCTGTTCCAAACATTAAGATTGAATAACGAAAGGAAAAAATTTGCGACCTTGGATCGAACTAGTGTCCAAGAGCAGTCAGCTCGACGTTTCTACCAATCCCAGATGTACACAAACGAATATCGCAGTTTGAACAATTTTTTTATTTTTGGAAAGATGGGATACCAGAACAAGTCCTTAAATAACAATTTTAGGGACGGATAAATCGCCTTATGCATGAAGAATTTATCTAAAAGTATGTGTTATCATTTCCCGCATCTTACCTATGTCTTGAACTAGATATCACCTCTGGGGTGCTAGTCTATACAATTATTTTTTTTCAAATGTGACAACGTGTTTTGGTTCTTTAAAAATAGACATGATGCGAAATTTCTTGCTGTATCTCTAAAATCATAATATTTTAGTCCGATCTTTTTTTCACTCACTGAGGGATTCTTTCGTTCACTCAGAAACCTAAGCAGAGAAACGCCTCTTCGTATACAACTCCTTGCCAAAAAATTAGAATAACGGTATTTTACGTTCTGAAGTTAAATTTGAGTGGAGAGAAATCAACGAACTTTTGTAACTACAGGTTTAGACTTTTCTCCTGGGTAATGTACTTATTCCTCTAGTTGACATCAAAAGGAACATTAATTTATTCAAAAAGTAAAATTTACATTCAACACATTGAAGATGACAAAATAATTACAAGGGGTAGAGACAAGAAATTATAATAATTTCCAGAATTGTCCAATTTGGTGAGCAGAAATGTTGCAAGTAATTTACATATCTTTTTAATGTTCAATATAAAAGGTACTGCAACTTTTCTTAGCTCAGACTGAGCAACATGTGTAGAAAATCGGACGTATATCATGTTACAAAGCGAACAATATGGATCTTTATAGAAGAGAAAAAACTTGGGCAGAAATTACGAAAATCATGAAGTCTGCAGTCTCAGTGGCAAAGGTCTACCTACAGTGGCAAAGGTGTTAAGTCAGCAAAAGGAGGATCCAACTTTTACAGGAAATCAAAAGAGATGTGGATGTAAACGCAAGACTAGAGAGAGGCAGGACAGGCAACTGAAGAACATTGTAAAGAAACACAGTTTCAAAAGTGTTAAATATATTCATTTTGAGTGGAATAAGTGTGGAGCAACCGTATCTAACATTACAACAAACAGACGATTATATCAATTTGCGTTTCAGCCCAGAGTTCCCAAAACTAAACCTATGATGACGTTGAAGCAAAGACCAACCCATGTAAAGGGCTGCAATGAAAGAATTACTTAGGGACAAGATTACTGGAGTAACAAATTATTTAGTGACGAATCCGTGTTCTCTTTGTCTTTAGGTGACGAAGGGTCATATGTGTGGAGACAGACACAAACAGTTTACAACAGGAATTCCCCCAACAGATCAACGATATTTGCTGCTTCAGTAATGGTAATGAAATATTATGGAGTAGGAAAGTTATGTGGCTAAATGATGTAGTAAATGCCGCATTCTTTCAAGAAATACTTGACAATTTGATGAACGCATTATCTGGAGATCTATGCTGTGATTCCTTTCTGTTCCAGCAGGATGGTGCATCTAGTCATATTGCTAAATCCAAGAAAGAATGTCTTCACCATGAAATATTTGTTTGTTACATGGCCAATAATTCACCAGACATTAATCCTATTGAAAATTTATGGAAGTTGATGAAGGCTTTCAGCAAAGACTTCCACGGACAAAACAGGAGTTGAATTCGGCAGTCAATCATTTCGGTCTAATATCAGTCGTGAAGTAGGTGCTAACTTGGTCAACAGCATGCCAAATAGGCTCAGTCTTGTAATTAAAGCCAAAGGCGACTAGGTATTAATTAGGTATTAATTTGATGAATCGTTTTCGATTAAAGTGATTTGTGTATTTTTTTGTCATTATTCTAATTTTTTGTCTCCATCTCGGGATTATTTTATTATTTTGTCATCTTCAATTTATTTAAAATTTTGAATAAATTAATTTTTCATTTGAGGTCTACTAGAGGAATAAGTATATCAACCAGGAAAAAAGTCTAAACGTGTAGTTACAAAAGTTCATTGGCTAATCTCCACTCAAATTTAACTTTAGAACCCAATATACCGTTATTCTAATTTTTTGGCAAGGATTAGAATACTGTGGAATTTATCTGCTGAAAATTGCCGTCAGTAAACCTAGTAAGGATTATAAACACCGGTAATTGTTTGCGTCGAGTATAAACATTGTTTATGCCAACATTGGAGACAGATTTCTGTCGAGTCCAACGAGCGATTGGTCAGTTGGTAAACATTCTTTTAAAGATAACTTCGATTAAAGCTGCGTATTCACCTATTGGCATATAAATCTTTATGATGTAGAAATTTGCATAGTTGGTGATTTTTGATCAAAAAAGCAAACTTTGGCAAAAAGTTTGTACAAGAGTGGAATGCTTTATTCCCTTTTTAATCTTAATCCCCTACGTTTATGTCCTCTAGAGTTGTCATGATCTACGTGATTTACCACACTGAAGGGAAAGTTCATCCTTCTTCGCAAAAGCTATAATTTTTAATCCTGTTGCCAAAGTCCGCCTTATTAGTTAAATCATTATCGAACGTGATGTCTTGACGTTCTTAATGATCGCGTTGCAATCATTCACTTCCAGACAGAATCTTATAAATGTCGTTTATCACTCTTTTCGTTTAACCTACGATCTTTCCGCCTGTGTTATATCTGGCAAACGTTTTGCGCCAATTTGTCTCGAACGTTAATCGATTGCATATCTCGGCGCAATTGCATCCGTCCGCCGATTTGCATTTCCTTCCAGTCACTGCTTCTCAGTGCTGCTATTTCAGTGTCAGATTACATTTTGTAACCCTGAGCCAAGTTTAACGAAACGTAAAAAGTAGAAGGAATTATTCACCAGCGCGTGTCTGCTCTTTAATTTTCAAAGCTTACCTTAATCCGACAGAGAAATGTGTAAAAAAAATTCAAAAAACGAAGGAAATCCTTTGCAATTTGTGTTTACAATATTTCTTTTAGATTGGTTTATACAGTAAGAACTGTTTAAAATATATTGAACTAAATAAAATTGAGCTAATCAATGTGAAAATGATAAATGGATATTTGGAAAAAGCTATTAAAACTAAAGTAAAATTGATCTTAAGGTTCTTAAATATTCTTGGTTATCTATTTTTTCAATCCATTAAAATCTAACGTAGTATCTACCATTTTATAAGCTTACAAGGAGGTTTACATTATATTAAAGCTTTTCGTTGATTACAGTTATCACTGAAAGTAATTGTTAGTATTCGGTAGCTTTTGTCTTGTGTTATCTCTTCATTGGTACCAAAGATGCAGTAAATGAATGGTTTATCTTATAATGTACCAGAAAGAAAATAACGTCAACTGGGTGATATGATTATTTGATGGACTCCTATATCTTTGATATTAAGAAAAAAATTGTTTTCAAAGGATTTAGCAAATATGCGGCATGATTTCACCAAATCGCCTAACGGTAAAAGCAGTGTAACATTAAAACTACTGTGCAGATCTTAAAAAAATAGTTCGTGCCCTTAAACATTGGCTGATATGTTAAATTATCCTTATACAATGTAGTTTTCTTTCCTGAATGTTTTCAAATCTAAGTCGTTTTGAAAGAAGAGCTACTGCGGATTCTCTGAACATTTTCCCCGCTGGTGATTGAAGTTTCAAGTCCTTTATTTGCTTTCTTCTTGTTTCATCGCTTGAATGACAATGCGGAGAGTTTTTTCTCCCTTCTTTTTCCCTTATACTGTTGAATGTGTTTGGACTGGTTTCAATGAACTCTCTCCGTCCAATGCCCTCTGAATACCGTTAAAGGATAACAGAGAAAATAGGGTCACTGAATTGACGTCGGCGCACGTTCGCCATGCACTTGACGACTTCCTGTTGTTTGCATTGACGAACAGACAGACCATAGGCAGCTTCTGAATTTTTATACCATTCGAGCTTCTGAATTTTTATACCCGCCATGCTTAAAGCTTTGCCTTTTCCCCTTGTCTAATTCTCCTTTTAGATTACTGTATAGTCCTTCCCTTGAAAACACAATTCGATGTTTTCAACTTGTTTCCGTTGGACGGAAGGTTAATTTTTTTTAGAATTTTCCCATGAATGCTAAGCAAGAATTCAGACATGGTAGAAACAAGAATTACAATTTTAATTTCAAGAAGTAACTTGATTTCAAGAATATAACTTTAACTAGCGAAATCCGTGGAAATTCCATGGAATAAAATGAACCTTAATGAGATTGTAGAATAAAATAGGAAATGATTTAAAAGTTTATTAAAAACTATAAATCTTATATAAGTGCAAAAACAACCTTTCTGCTTCCCAGTAGCTGTGTGGACGCTATTCCAGTTCAAGCACCACATTTCACATGATGGTTATTCTTCTGTAGGTGAGAAACCACTGTGTTAAACAGTTATTTCTTAACACATGACTTTGTATTTAGCACTTTAATGCAATCTTATTGTAAACCAAAATCATTCAGCACAAAATAAGAGCAGCAAATGTTTGCGTTATCCTTGTGCAAAAGTAACCGCGTGTATGCAAAGTAACCCCAGTTTATGATAATTGTAAGGTCTCTGCTTTTGTTGAAATAAATTGTAAAGGGTGTGGTGGAGGTACTTATTGAGTTGTCCTTGTATGTTATTATTGATCCGGATTGTCCCAATGGGCCAGAGTTATGGAGGTAGCGATCACGTGACTTTTAGAAACAGAAGGGAATACAATTCTCTTCTATTTTTTAAATACTAAGTTTGAGAAAATTATTTTTTTGATAAAAATGGCGGCGATAAGAAAGATAAAACAAAAAGATAACACGAGATTAGTCGCTCTTCAGGAGGGTAAAGGAAAGTAACGGAAGCCTTGAGTTCGTCTGTTTTTTTTTACCTCCTTGAAAATGAAATGAAATCATTTTTTTTCTTACGTTTTTCATTATTAAGTACGGATGAATGGAGATACTTATTGGTTGGCAATGTCCGTCTGTCCGTCCCCTTCATAATTTCCGCATTTTTTGAGGTAGAAGGTTGAAATTCAGAATATAGCTTACTATGGGCATGTGCACCTTCACTATTTAGTTTGGTTTTGATTATCCCACTGGAGCCGGATTGTTGGGGATGGAAATTAGAGGGGAGCAAAAGGTCTACGTGCATTTGTGCATATAAAGGAGTGAAATTCGGTATGCAAATTCCTCTAAGCAGGATCTCCATTACTATGAGGTTTGAGCCAATTTGCCGTAATGGGGTCAGAGTTGTGGGGGTGGCAGTTGCTTGGTCTTTAGAACTATGACAACATATGGGATGTGATATATCATTCGATAGGAAATGATGAGAAACAAAAGAAGATAAAACTTTTTTACACTTTCTAAACACTACGTTCGAGAAAATCATTTTTCGATTTAAAAAATTGGGGAGGGGGTTAAAAAGTGAGATAAAAGGGTAAAAATAGATGATCTCAGAGCTTCCGCTACTTTCCTATACCTTCCTCGGGAAGATTAATTTTCTGTTTACAATCGAATGACTTCACATACCGTATGTTGCCGTTTGAAAATGCTAATGCTTCTAAAGACCATGCGACTGCTATCCTCCGAGCTCACAGGAACATGTAGGCACACACTGACATAGATATTGTCTAGAGGTATCTGCATACCGAATTTCACTCCTTTACATACGTATATACCATATAGACCAGAAGGTTCCTTTAATTTCCACTACGGCAACACCAACCGCAGTGGATCAATGAAAACCAAACTAGATGGTAAAGTAGGAATGCCTATTGTAAGATACATTCCGAATTTCAAATTTCTACGCCAAAAAATGTAAAAATTATGAAGGGAGCAGACAGACAAACGGACGGACAGACGGACATTGTAAAAACCAATAAGTAACTTCATTCTTCCGCTATTTAATAAGAAGTAGGAGGATGTTTTTAACCTTTCTTTATCTCCCAGTTTTTATCCCCAATCTTTTAACCCCCATTTTTACTCCCACTTTTTATATACTTTTCTGCTCCACTTTTAAAAGAGCCGAAGCCTTTGCAGCGGCCATGCAATCGTCAGTAGTTTTTCAAAATCAATTAAGAGGTATTAGAACTTGAATATACCTCATATGTAAACAATTTGTTTCTGAGGATACTTTGTGAAGTCTGTTTTTCTGTGAGCTTGTCGTCTTGAAATGTAATTTGTTGACGCACAGAGGTGAGGGGTTAGAGTTACTAAGCCATAAAATTGCCCAAAGTTACTCTTTATTGAATCTTTTGGATTTCTATTCGAAAATTAAGTACTGGAAAGAGATTAAGAATCTTTTTAATGTCCTGTTCGTACACATCTAGATGTATTTAAATCTTTTATATTCGTTTTCTTTATTTTCAAAAAAGAGATTTTTATCCGACAAAATTTATTCCAGAAAGATTCTCGTGAAAGGCAATGAGGTTATCTTTCTTTTTTAAAAGGCAGGACCTCATTTGTAAAAGATTGTCCCTAACCGTCTTTTTTGATTAAACCGCTGATTATACGATAAAGGCGAGCATTGTAAGCATTTCTTTAAAGCTCTTGGGTTTCACTTTTGAACCATTAACGGTTGAACCCATTAGTAGTATCAAATCGGATATCAGTGTCAAAATTATTTAAAGGAGATAAACCCCATAAGAGCAGTCTCTTAATCCGGTGCATTAAAGCAGCAGATGATAATGATGATGATGACGAAGATGTCGTTTTGCCCTCAGCTAAATGTGTGCGTGTTTTCTTTTATCGGCCAGATGAACAACAGAGGAGAATGAGGAAGAGCAAGTGAGAGATGGACGGCAGGGCCACTGTGACAATGCGAGCGCAGTGACCTTAAAAACATTAAGGGGGCTTTGAAGGGAAAGTTTTCTCAAGCCTTCCAGGTCTAGACGTTGTAAAAAATGTCCCCTTGGAAAATGGACAGCAGTGGAAGGACGGGCAGTGGAGCCGAAAGGAGCAATCCACGCTCTTCTCAGGGGTTGAAAAGTCATGGAGGGTGACAGCGGGTCAACCGTGATAACAACTTCGCCCATTGGTCGCCGAAGGAACAGAACTCCTAATTATGTGGACAACGACTCGTGACCAGTTTTCCGGACAATATGGCGACCGCGTCACTTGTCTCGCGGAAAAGCCCTAAGCCGACAGAGTCAGCCAAGAAGAAACTCCGTTCCTGCGGGAGTAAATTTAAAATTTATGGGGTCACGATATTGTTGTCAGGGTCTTTCCCATGAGATTCGTCCGGTTCACTTTTATCAACTGGCACTCGCTAACTCACTCCTTCTCGTTTGTCTTACTTTGTCCATTTTTTTTCATTGGATAGCACGTCTCATGAAATTGGTAATGCCAGACACGCTGTTGAAGAGTGTAATAAGAAATTTATAAGCAACTTTTATATCTATTGGAGTATGACAAGATATTTTTGATTATGTCTTTTTATTTCTGCATTACAGTTATAATTTCTTCGATATTTATCGATAACTTAATTCTCAACCTTTTTGCTCAATTCCCCCTTTTCACCAAAGCTCAAACTATCATCCCCCGCTGTTTGACAATTTTGCAGATTTACCTAACCACAATACATCACATTTAGCTAAATAGTGGTCCCAATTCTCCCCTAACCCCATGGTTGAGAACCCCCGTAGTAGATCTGTACCTCCAGTAAATCAATCAATTTCAATGATGTCGAGAACTACTTTATTTGTCATCAATTTTTCTAAATGTTTGAATTTCTTTGTAGTTACACGTCTGACGATTTGGTAATTAAATTTCACGATAGTAAAATCGAAAAGTTAATGTACTTAATCTTGAGACATCTTCTCTTTGAGAGTATATTAGACGTTTCTCAACAAACTTAAAAAATTCGTTACTGAAATCCAGGAGTCTGTATATCTGTGCATGAATACGAAAAATTACAAATTTTTGAAATTCTGACTTCGGATTCTTAAAGATCATCAAAAAGTAGAATAAGGATGTCTTGAGAGACTTTAAACGTGATTGTAGGAGCTCGGAGCCGTGGAGCGTTTATCATAGAAACCGCCGCGTTCGTGAAATGTTCAAGAGCAGTGGTTGTTAAAGTGTTTAAAGACTGAATCTATCAGCCAAAAAACTGGGTCTCAACGTGCAACTCGTGGTCGTCATCGAACCGAGAGTGTCCAAAATTAGACAACAAAAGGCAGCAACTAACCGCAAAGGATTCTCTCAAATGATCTCTGAACGCACAAATTATATTGACAATTTGTGCCAATGGAAATGGTTATTCCCAACAACATAATATGTCTTGTCATAGTGCTCATGTGGTTTCTGGAACATGAAAGAGATTTACTTTGCTTAGGTGGTCCCTACAATCTCTAGATCTCAATCCCATTGAATATTATGGAATGAAGTTATAAAAGCCGTCAGACAGCAGGATCTAGAAGCATCAAATCTCACACAACTGGAAAGTGCTATTCATCAAGCATGGTCTCAGATTCCACAAACAACTACAGTATCAACATGTCGTGGAGTCCGTGCCAAGAATAATCGACGCGGTATTAAAGGCAAAAGGGGCCCAACGAAGTACTGTGGAGGTGGTTATTATAAACTGGCCTATTAGTGTATATCCGTAAGATTAAATTTCAAATTTCTAAATGGTCTCTGCATGTTTTTATTACGCTTTACTTGTATAACGGCTGACCTTTCATCCGAAGCAGTCCATTTCTCTTTAACGAAAATGCAGCAGTCTCTACGCATGCTAATGAAGAAGATCGTTATTTTATATGGGAAAAATAATAATTTGACAGTTTCAAAATCCGTTTATAGATGAAAATTTTCGTGGAATTATTGCTACTGCGTTTGCCTCAACTTGCTAATTAAGCAAACGATCAGCAAAGTTTGATGTATTCGAATTAGAAGTATTGAGAGCGTATTAATTTGAAATAAGCAAGCATTCTTTGAATTTAGAATTAATTTTTACTCAGTTTATCTCAATGATATTTGAGATTTGCCTATTACGAATGTAATAAAGATAAAAGCAAAAACGGCAGTAGATTATTCTGGTGATTATTCATGAACAGAATAAGAGCAAATTTAGACTCCTTTAGATGTATGGATGCGATTCGCCTTGATATTTTGTGCATCTTCATTCTTTTCAGAATTACAAGCCTGTGTTAGCGATTTTGCTCAGAGTGAACGGTTAATTCTCAGACGTGTATGAACTCTCACATAATTAGAGCAATTTGGCGTGAGTTGTTCTTGAGCTTTTCAAGATTATTTTAGATGGAGGGAAGATGGGTGGATGAAACCAACTTGACGTGCCATTTTCTCTAAAACGTAGCTCTCAAGATTTGCAGCAAGTAGTCTTTAAGAAACTTCTTAGCAATTAACTTTTCGCCTTTAAACTTAATGATCAATTCAGCTTATTTCAATTTAAAACTACGAATTGATGCTGGCTCTTTGGCTTTGGCTATATTTATGGGACACGTCATTCGGAATCGACGTCCAAAACTTTTCTCGATTTAACAATTTTTCATCCCTCTATTGATGACCTTTGCGGGGGATGAGGCAAAGGAGGTGGAGAAACGTTCTACTGGTTCCGAGGACTCAGAGGGCGATAAGGGAACAACGGAAGGAAGTGGGAACTATTTTTAGTTCCGTCTGGGCTCCTCGCCTAGATTTCCACTTTTTGCCGTCTGCTTCTCTCACTGATTACTTCTTTTATTTATGTACCTGTTTCGATGGAATTCCTCGAGTCCTGCGCGTGCACTACCGTTTTTCTATCACGTGACAAGGAAGTACAACGACATGGACTAACCTTCGCTTCATCTGCCCGTCGGTCTCTTCATATTCGCCCGTTGAAAAGCTATTCTTGAGTCTCCCACATGGCTGGCACTGACGTCAGAAACGACGCATCCCGGGAATGCCGAGCCCCGCGCGACCTCCTCGCCTTGCCTTATCGGTCGGGCGCTTGTCTGTGTGACCGTGCCGTCCACTTCCGCTGACGGAAGAACTGCTGCATTCCTCCGTGAAAGGACTCGAAAATAGATTTGCTTACCCTTCAGTCGTCTCCCCCCTCCCCTTTCCTTTCACCCGTTCTAATCACCTGCAAAAGGAAGAAGAAAGGCCTGACAAATCGTCTTTGAGGAACGAGCATAAACAAAGAAGGCTCGGTAAAAACAAGAAAAGAAATTCGCTTCCGACAGATAAATGGGAACAATATGACAAAACTGTTTAAGTAGATCCGACATCTTCGTTGGCTGTTCGGTCCCCTTTGTGAGGAGAAGTAAATTTCATTCAGGCCGATGAAAATGCTCTCTTTGTTTATACTTTAAAGGAGGGATAAGGGCCTTTTAATTATCCAGCACTTCAACTTTTTGTTTAAGCAAGATTATCTTCGAATCCATGTAATGTCATGATCGTAAATTTTTTTTAATGTAACACGATTCGATTATAATATATGAATTAACGGTTGATAATGAAGTCTCACACAATTATTCAAAAACATAATAATAAACAACAATCTGGTAACAAATAGAACACTCAATATCCACTAAATTTAAGTATGATCGCCTTGCATGCCTAGGAAGCCCTCAGTGCTCCCTACATATAGTTGGTGTAATTTCAGCAACTCCGAATGTAATACGCTGTTCAATTCACCTGTAGATCTTCACCTGGTAAACCTACATATCCATAGACAGAAAAGTCTAAGGGGGACAGTTCTGGTGATCGGGGGTCCAAAATCCTCCACCCCACCCCACCACAGTTCTGGTGATCGGAAAAAACATTATTCAGGTACATTCGATGGTATCCCATCCTCTTTGACCACAACAATGTCCATTAATTCATCAGACGCTAATTGTGGCTATAAAAACTGTTTCCAGCAATTGTTTATTCTGCAAACCTGAGTCCGTAGATCTTTGACCTCGTTATTCCCAACAAGTATGGAGGGTTGTTTCATGTTTATGGTGACAAGAGTACACTTACCATAGATCTATTGGAATCCAATTCTCCACTGCGTATTGGGCTCTATGTGATGGCCCTTTCTTCTAGCAATCGGTCAACATGTTAGTTTCCATGTAAGAGGACTCAATGGGGAACAGCGAAGTCGATTCTGTTCCACTCCTCTTGATAAGATTCATAGTCCAGGAAACGTTCTCGGAAGTTGTACATGAAGAGCTCTTTTACAGAGACCGAATCCAGAAAAATCTATAGGAGAAACATCGGGTGACTTGACTGAGACGTGTGAAAATGGGATAACATTAATCCCGGTTTCGTGTTCCAATCGACCACAGTATTGGACAGACGATTTAGCGTGTGGCTGGATGCTTTGTCCTGCTGGTGGATGTCCACTTCTTTCGCCCTAGGGGAAATAATCGTAGTATATCGTTACTACATATGCGTTCTAAGACATTTTCCTGGTAGTAGGCAGCATTTAGGTTTGCTTTTATCCGATCCCGTCTTTTTGATGGTCAGATATTCATTGTAGCTGTACCCAGCAATCACCATGAATACTTTCGGAAAATTCTCCTTGCATTGACGCACTCGGTCAGATTGAGTCGTATCAGCCCACTGTCGATAAAAATATTGACCGTGTCTTGCTATCTCTCGATAAACAGACCCAAACCTCATATCGTCTGCCAAATAGCGTTCATACAATTTTCTGCTGTTGGTTCGCCTCTCTGCAATGTGTTTTGGCAACAAAGCGTGAACTGAGGACTTAAGACGGCCTTCTAATTTCAAATCTTGACGAATAATACTGTACGATTTACCAACGCAATCATTTCAATCTTGCTTGCAATGGCCCGTTGTGTTGGCGGATTTTCCGTAAGGACTAGCCTCTTCACTGTTCGAAGGTTAGCCTTAGTGCGGGAAGAATGGGGGTGCGCTTTTCGTTCAGCAGCGCTGCAGTGTTGATTGTTTGGATCCATTTGTCGCCTGCGTTTGATAACTTTCGTTACACCATTCTTGGAAATAAAGAAATCTTTTCCCTTACACTATTCTATTAATCCGGCATAAGAGTAACCAACTTCAGCGTCTTAAGACTTAGCGCTCCCAAAACGATTCAATTTCTGAGGACATGTTGGCACCAAACTTGAAAATGAAGAACGAAATGGTAAGTTCGATTGTCACCGAACTCACGTGTAAAATTTCACGAAGTTTTAACAATTGCCACCATAAACATGAAATAACTTTCCGTATTAACTTTGTGTCGTTAACAAGAAACAAGTATTATCTATAAAAAAAATGTATTTTGTTACTCTATCACAAAAATGTATAGGGAGTTCGTACCAACATATAGTTTAGGGTCTGTATATAACATGATAAGCTGTTAATTTTCGATTTCTTGGCCTGACAGCGTTTTTCCGCCCCCCCCCCCTCAATTTAACCTACGTTTTCCTCTGAGTAACTTCACCAGTTTTCCACAAGGCCGCCCATCATCTACATTTTTCTGCTATATATTCTACTAGTGCACTATCTGCAATTACTTTTACGTGGTTTGGCCTGTTTTCTTTTGAGAGTATTTCGGAGAGTGGTATAAACGTTCCTCTTTCGGCATTCATGGTGCAGTTTCATCTCATAGACTCCTCCAATAACAATCCAATCATATTACTTCGAGTTTGGTCTCATTGTTCTTGCCACAGTTTTGAGAACAATTGATATATTTTGCCTTTACTTTGAGGTAACTTAATTCATTTTCTGCAGATGATGTTGCAGTAGTGACATTTTCAACACTGTTATAAATAAGTGTGCATTGTTAATTTTCTCTTTCGAAAATTAGTCCGCTACCTCTCTTATATCTCTAGAAATCACATTTTAAAAACGACATATTTGACGTACAGAATTTTGACGCAAATTTGGGGTATTCAACTAGTGGGAAAAAAGAAGTCATCAAGCATTATACAAGGAGTATCAAAATTATGTTTACAAACTTTGAAGGCGGGTTCCTCCAAAACAAGAAACATAGTCCATATATGTCCGAAAATCCCTAGATTTTGAGGTATTAATGAATGTTTGTGGTACTAAGGATCTGTCTCAGCAACGCGACGATAAACAGCAACAGAGGTGGAATGACTCTGCTGCCTTCAGTCTGGAAACGCCATCTGATACAGCCGTACTGCCTCGCGTCCATTACCATTCGCGCGGCCGTGCATAAAAATCATAAATGCCTGCTCACGAAATGAAGATCCTACCATGGTTAAACGGAACGCCTTTCAGTTAATTCAATATTACACAAGTGAAATGTTGACAGATTAACTACAAATGTACACAAACAACCTATGTAAACAAGTCACCTGGTTGGTTACAAACTTCCGTTGATAGATGTTGAACGTGAACATTCATTGTTACCTCAAAATCTAACAAGGAACTATTTAACCTTGTCACTGGCAGGTAGCGCTCAAATTTTGTGGATAGATGTAGGAAGGGGAGATGGCTGCACATGCGCAATTTGAGCGCCAGTCAATGTTGTAAACACAAATTACAGCCATTTTTCAGTTCGACCATTGACGGCGAGGTAAGCGCCATTTTTGTGTAAATAAATAGATTATCATGTCCTTTGACGTGGAACCGGATGAGCACAAGCACTTTAGAACTGGGTATTGTAATTAATCGCTTCATTTACTTGAAATTTCGTTAAATTATGTGCTTTATGTCGACTGGAATAAAACTACTTTAGAATTTAAGTATCCTGATTATTACTTTTCAAAACAAATTTCGCGTTATAACTTGTGAAGTACTGCCAGCTGCATCTTACATTTTTGTGGTAGACTTCCCTTGATGTGCTTTACGAGGGGCGGCCATAAAGTCATTACAATCAACATGAAAGAACCCTCGCTTTTGAAAGTGTGTGGTGCCTCTGGGAAGCGACATCCATCGAGTGCTGGAGGATACAAAGCGGCGTCTGGTGCAGTATCGCTAAATGCCGCCAGAGCGTCGAAAGCAACATGGCGCAGCCCGTCGGAAAATTGAAAGTGCGAGCCGTGATAAGGTTCCTACATTTGAAGGGGAACAACGTCAAACTAGTCCATGAGGATTTAGTGGCCATTTACGGTGACAATGCCCCATCGTACGAGACAATCACTATGTGGCGTCGACTTTTCCAGTGCGGCCAGACAAGTGTGGAAGACGAACCTCAGAGCGGACGCCCCTCCATCTTTGATGAGCCACAAACTGCGAAGGAAAGGTCAGACAATTACGGGAGCGTACAACCGGGACCTCCTGCGGAAGTTACGGGAGGCCATCAAGTCAAAGCGGCGAGGCAAGGTGTCCAAAGGAGTCAGACTTCTGCACGACAATGCACCAGCACATTCCGCACATGAGGCCATGCGCGTTGCGGTGGAGCTGGGATTCGAAATACTGCCCCATCCAACGCATTCACCCGACATAGCCCCAAGCGATTTCTTTCTCTTTCCTCGCCTGAAGAACCCACTTCGTGGATGGCACTTCCAAGACGACGACGAGGTCATCTTCGAGGTGGAGCAGTTCCTTAACAACCAAAAAAGGACTTCTATAAAAGTGGCATCCAGCAAGTTGTCCGTCATTGGGAAAAATGTATGGTCCTGATAAGTGCATATGGACTGACATTACCATCGGGCAGCGTCACCCCATCTCGGTCTTCCGGCTGATTGTAATGACTTTATGACCTCCCCTCGTACTCATGTACCAAATTTCATTGACATCCACCATTTTTATAGTTCCTTTGTAAGGATTTTCGGATGGATTATGTTTCTTGTTTTATTGCCCTCAAAGTTTGTAAACGTATTTTTGATACACCTTGTACTTACAAGAATTAAGACAACTTACAGAAGTAACTATTAACTCTCTTAAATCTCTGGGGGGGGGGCACATTTCAAAAGCGACACGCTCTGGTGCTAATTTGAGATATTCAAAGGATGGTACCGACAAAAAAAAAATGAACAACAGTACAAGGACTTTCGTTCTCGGACAATAGAGGCGTATTGCGTGGGTATGTTCAACCCCTGGCATCCAAGGGAATTGTAATTCCCGTGGGTTATCCTTTAAAAAGTAGGTAACATTTTTCGGCCGGAATCGGATTGGCTCGAGCTATGCCAGGTTCAACAACTGATGGTGCAAAGGGAAAAAAATATTTGGATGGAACGAAGTAACTGAAAAAAAGTTCTGCTGGAATGTAAACATGTCGCTAAAACAAATATTAAAAAACCGTTACATTAGTTAGTTAGCTAGTTAAGCGATTTGTTAATAAACTTAAAAGAGAAAAACATCAAATAAATTTTTATGTGTTTTTGACAATATTTGTTAAAGCAGTCACCAAATCTGCGCTATTAAGCAAAATATTCAGACTGACATCATACATAATTTTGAAATCATAGCCCCTTATGTGAACAAAATATTAATTAATATTTTATATTGCAAATATAACTCATTTCGCTTATCGAGAGTTGTTGAAAATTTCATGATGTTATCGAGTTATGATTAAAGCAGTACTTTCCATTTCATAAATTTAGACTTTCTTTCCTCTAGGCAGTAATTCTCAGTGTTTCGTCGAGTTTGTTGGTTCAGTTTTAATGAGCTTCTCTAGATATGTTTATTGCTTATAAGATTCAATTATATTTTTCTTCCTTCAAAAATAAATAAAATGGCATACTCAGATCCAAAGCTTAAAAGTTGTTGATTTTCAAAATTTTTTAAGAGCTTTAAAACTTTAATTAACGAGGAAGGAGTTAAAATTAATACAATTTGAAAGATTCGGTCTCCATTGAAGTACAAGGCTCGCCGATTCGTGTCCTTCAGGAAACTGAATGCATGTATAATCATAATTTATTCCGTTTCGATTTCTCGTGCCGTGTTTTTAAAAGAATAATTTTAAAATTCGAAATAAAATTCTAAGATTATTATTCCGACTAATTTCCATGATGAAACTGCAACGTATCCAGACTCTATGAAGTTGACACGTAAAAAAAGAATGAAATATGTCAAATATGTCAACCTTCATTTATGATCGCGAAAAATATTGAAAACAATTCAGAAATATGAAGGCCAGCGGTTATAAATAAATTCGTATATTCGAATTTTAAATAAATATAAAAACCAATTTTGCATAGAAATTAGTTATGTCTGGTAAATATGTTTTTGGTAATATGAAGCCTAGAGGGTTGACCTAGTTCGGAATCGAATTTGACATATCATTATTCAGAGCTCTTTCTGCTATTGAAAGAAAATTGTTTTTTTGTAGACGTAAACAAGGGCCCTTATAATTGAAACAGTTTTCTAATTTTTCAAATCTAATTACTTTTTTGAAATACTGAAAAAGATAAACTACATATGATAATAATTATTATCTGATGGTTTTTGAAAATTGGGGGTTATATTGAATTCCACTTTATTGTTTACCGAAGAATGTTTTTGTTTGTTTTCTGGGTTTTACACAAGACAGAACGGATTAAAGGGTTTTCGAAATCGAATTTCTATTCTTAATTCCACAAACTGTAATGATAATTTATTATTACTATTATTTGCAGGATGTTGAAAAGGAAATGACAATCTGAAATATATCTTGATATTCAATGAAATGTTTTTCTTTATAAATTTGGACGACTGTTTGCCAATTACCTGTGTAGGAAACAGGAAAGTGAAAAGATGGAAGAGAACAAAGGGATAATTTAGATGAGAATATTTTTTTTTGATTCTATTATAAAAGAGTTTGCAATGCATGAAGTTAATTGTTAATGTAACGTTGGAGAAGAAGCATTTCGCATTTCCACTCCCCGTGGAATTACAACCTGAAATTAAATGAAATATCGTATCAAATAACTTACGATTTACCTACGCTATTTAGATTCCAGAACTTAATAAAAATTCGTTGGTCCGTTGTCATATTTTATAAATATTTATATGCTAAATTCAACGATCGTTGCCGTATTCCTTTGGAGATATTTATGGGATTTTAAGCGCTAAGCTTGGTGGAGAGAGAAAGAGAGAGAGGCATTTCTTCTTTTCTCCTGGAATATATATAAATATTTTCTGAAGCAGTTATTTTTTCCTTTTCTGAAACCAAATTTGCCTTCGGAAAGAAGTTTCGAGATAATTTGAAGTTTCTTCCTTTTTCCAGAAATAAAAAGAACGAGAGGTTCCGCCTTAATCGTAAAAAACATCCCTAACATTTCGGGATGGATGAAAGATCATGATGAAAATGGAAGAGACGAAATCGGGAGGGGGGGAGGCAGAGAAGAAACGGAAAAGATGAAGAGACCCTCTGATCTGAGAGAAAGGTGGATTGGCTGGAAAAGGCCGTCCAAGACAACGACGGGGGCACTCAGTTGGCCGAGCAGCAATTTTTTCCCTCCTATTCTTCATTGTGACACTTGGAACCTAACAAAATGTCAAGAGATTAAAAACGAAAAAAGTTTAAAAAAAGAAAAGAAAAAAGAAAGAAATAACATTCACGACGTGGCTTTTATCCCTGTTAAAGATCTATACCATTTGTAGCCACTGAATTAAAATTGATTTTATAGTTAAAAGTGAAACTAACAAAAAAGAAAATTTGTATTACTAAAGTGGATATATACTGATGTATAACCTAAACGGCCATCGCCTGATAGGCTACAGCTTTATTTTTTTATTAAATTAGCACGTTGGCTTGTTTTATTTACTTAGAAAATAATTCACGCAATTAATAAAACAATACGAGAGTTGTACTGAATGTAATGCGTATTATGTCATACTCCTTTATTAACAACATGAGACATACAGGATGCGTTCACAAACTTTCAAGACTGGTCTCAGAACAAAAAATTTATTAAACTAAAAGTGTTCGAAATATGACCCATGGACATCAACACAACGCTGCCAGCGTTTTTTCCATTGTTCATAGGTTCCCTAGAACTCTTCGCACGGAAGGCTGACAAGGGACCTCGTCGAAGCTGCCTGGAATCCTGTCGAATCGCTTCTCTTTCAGGGCTCTATTAATTCGGGGGAACAGAAAGAAGTCGCTGGGAGCTAGATCGGGGCTATAGGGTGGCTGGGGCAGTGTTGCCACGTTGAACTTGGTCAAAACTTTCTGTTCATCCGTCAGAACTTTGGGAACAAGTTCATCGGCAAGTTTCTCATCATCAAATTTTCTGTCACTAACTTGAACACCGTAGTCTGACCCAATCCCAGTTCATCGGCAAGTAATCTAACACTAAGACGACGGTCAGTATTTAAAAGTTCACGCACTTTCACCAAATTTTCATCAGTTCGGCTTGTTGAAGGTCTCCCATTGCGGTCATCGTCTTCAACGACCTCGCGGCCATCTTTGAACCTCTTGTGCCACATGAAAACCATTGTACGTGGCATGGCTTCTTCTTTATAGGCCTCTTGAATCTCTGTCATGTAGGTCTCTGTAGCGGTTTTGTTCAGTTTCGCACAGAACTTCGAATAACTCTGCATTTTCGACTCTCCGAGTTTTCGACGGGGGTCACTGACACGCACTCACGCCACTAGCGACTGTCACTGTGGAACCCAGAGACAAATGAAAGTAACTACATTTGTCTCTGGTGGAACCGGTCTGCGCGCCCTCCCCTACTCAGGAAAAAATCAGTCTTGAAACTTTATGAACGCACCCTGTATAGTATGGAACTACATATACAGCACGTTTAATTCTCTGTCTAAAATGTGATTCTATTTAAAACAAAAGTCAGTCTTCTTGATCAGTGCATTTGACCAGCCGCGGGTCGAAAATTGTCGATACAGAAACCCCAGAAAGTTGCAAAAAGCAAAACTTGAATTTGCCACACCCTGAATCCACGCTAATTGATATAATGTTTAGTCATACGCCGCTGCAACCTCCTCCCCCGCCATTTCACAGGTCCTTGTATTCTATATGTATTTGTATTTTAAAGATTCTGTTATAATCAATACATTTCTGTTTCAGTTCATTGAGAGAAAGCAATCTGTAAGTAGTGAAAAGAAAAAATTGACGGAGGCTCTGGTGATTGCCAAAGCCGCGGGTTTTTAAGGCGTAGAACTACTACTGTATAGGTTACCGTTTATGTGTATTTTTTGGCGAAAAAAAGAACAAAATTAAAAAAAAGTTACTATATTCAATTTCATTTCAATTTTGTTCTTCTAAGCTTCTTTAATCATTATGCACACAGTCCTGAAGAAAGCCATGGCTGAAACGCGTCGACTCTATGTTGTAAAATCACTGTTGTTTTAAAGACCCATATATTTATATTTTTGCAAACAACTAAGACCAACATACATTATTTTAGTCAGATTTATTGTTTTGTTTTAAGAAATTAACAAGAATTCAAAGTTCATTTCTTAAAATAATTAATTTGCTTAAAATAATATATACTTTATTATTTTACAACATATTTTTAATAGAAAACTAGAAGCGTACCCACCCGTTTGTATAACCGGGAAATAACCCATTGTTAGATTTTTTTCTTTGTTGTGACAACGTCCACTGTCGCTGATTTTATGTAAATGATGATGTACTGATTTCGCCGTCAGATGACAGGATTTCATGATATTATCTTAAAACGCTCGTGTTTCCATGTTTTTGTACCTAATGCACAGGCCTTTTTCTCGTAGGCCATGGTTAGCTCCAATTAGTTCCAATACACGCCGCACACGTATATGCTGCAGCAGCGCCACTCCTTTATTACGATGGCGAGCATAAAATTCACTTAAATTTAATTTGCTGTAACTCTTGACCTAGTGGTTCATTTGGTGAAATTTTTGCTTATTATTCAAGACTCAACCTTCCTCTTTCCAACGAGATAATGACCATAGTTGTAGGATATAGTGATAGAAAGATATAGACTGAGATATGTGCATCACCTTTTGAACGAAAAATCGCGACTGAATTTTTCCTCGGCTGCACCCCTGATAGACGTAGTTCTACGTCAAAAAAAAATGTGGACGTTGTTGCCCATTTGTCGGTCGTAGACCTGCATCTGTACGGAAAATGTACAAAGTTTTTACAATTATTATCCCCTAAACAATACATAGTAACACTTTATTTATACGGCATTAATATTACAGGGTGATCTAAAAGCATTTTGTTTGAATAGCTTGAAAACGGTGAACTGACTTTTGGATCACACTGTATGATACATTTATACACTGATTGGAAGAAAGTAATTGGACACCTCACACAGTGCGTTTATTTGCTTTTATTGATAACAGCTAATGTCCTGTTGGCCCCCGTCTGGCTGCGATCACGGCGGCCACTCTCCGGGGCATGCTTTCCACAAGAGTACGTACGACCCCCACAGGAATCTCCCGCCAAATGTCCCGTACAGCCGTCCACAGTTCAGGTAATCTTTTGAGGAATGGGCTACTACCCCTCAACCGACGCTCGACTTCATCCCACAGATGTTCGATGGGATTCAGGTCAGGGCTCTGGGCTGGCCACTGAATGCGTTCAACATTATTATCGGCATACCATTGCAGGGTATGAGCTGCAACATGTGGCCTGGCATTGTCGTCTTGGTACAGGCATGGCTCTAGACCGTAGGCTTGCCAAAGAGTTGGGAGAACGGAATTGTCCAGGATGGTAGTGTAGTCCGTAGCGCTCATGGTGCCTTCTACCTTCACTACCGGGCCTACGCCATACCATGAAAAACAGCCCTACACCATAATTCCTCGTCCGCCGAACTTCACTGTTGGGATAATACACTCAGGAAGTAAACGCCACACCCAAACTCTGCCATCCGATCGAAACAATGTGAAGCGGGATTCATCGCTCCAGAGAACACGTTTCCAGTCCTCAACGGTCCAATCTTTGCGTTCCCTAGCCCATTGCAGTCTGATCGTTTTGTTTGCCGGTGTGACTAGCGGCTTGTGGGCTGCTGTTCTGCCGTGTTATCCCAGCATGTGGGCCTCCTTTCGGAGGGTCTTTGGTGGATACGTGACATCCAGATGCCTGCTGGAATTCCCCGGCGATGGTGGTCATCGTCGAACGTCGGTTCTTCTGTATCTCCCGCTGCAGCACCGACGATGCCTGTCGGTCAATGCGGGTGGACGACCAGGCCTTGGTGCATTCGCACAATGTCCATTGGTCCTGTACTTCTTCAGCACATACGCCACTGTTAATTTCGGGTGGTTCCGGCTGCTGGCAATCTCTCGTATGGATGTGCCTTGGAGCGACCTTTTTCGAATTCTGTCAGCTCCGCCTGTCGCGGCATGATGCTTCAGTTAGAGTCAATGGTGTTGTCTGATGACTATCTTTGCATTTCCATACACTAATGACGCGTGTGGTAGCGGAAAGGTCCATTTTTTGCCGGGTGGATGGGTGTCCAATTACTTTCTTCCAATCAGTGTATATCGTCTACGAATTTTGGCATCCTTAGGATGCCTGTAGGTAAGTGGTCGTTATTACTATATGAATCCTGCTAAAGGCAACCAAGAAAGAATGACAATATGGTATCCTTGGGAGTTCCTGGAAACAGTCCTCCTGGATTGCAGTTCTTTCAGAAACTTAATGGCCTTCCGTTATGCCGTTCGTCTTCGGCTTTTTTAAATTTTTTCACCCATCTTCTCACATTACTCTCATCAATTATCTATTCGCCATACTCAGCCTTTTCTTCGTCTTCTGTGGATGTCGGCATCAGTTCACCCTCTTTTGCTCAAGAAGTCTATGACTACTTTGTGTTTCTGCTTCATAACCCAACCTGTAAATTATATCAGTCATGCAGTAAGAATTATTATTTGGTAGTGTGACATTATCTTACTTAAAAAGCTCTAAAGAAATTCACAAATTAGAATTAGCTTCTGATTAGCTTCAGTATAAATTAAAAAGATTAGAAAATTATTTAAAATTTATATCTTTTGTAATATTTATTTTGAAAACTCCCATTTATAACAACCTTTGAGAAATCTAAGGCTGACTGGGAAATACTGAATTAATAATTTCCGGTTAAACGTTGTAAAAAGATGTGGAGAAAATCTAGAAAAAAATTCTCTTTCCTGAAGAAATATTTTACCTTATTATCAGCAAGAAGTTGAAATATAAAGTTTAAAAAAAAAACAGATCCTGCACTTAACCACAAAATTAAATTGTAAATTTTCGTCGAGTTCAGCAGCTGTTAACTGTCATCTGATAATGGTTATGAACGCTTTTAAAGTGATGGTTAACTCGTTAAAAGTAATTTAAATGACCTAATTTAATAACGCCCTTATTAAATTTTATTTCTATTTTAAAAAATTCCCGTTTTTATCTTAAACATGAACCCAAGAAAAAATAATGCTTTGCCTTGTTATATACAGGGGAGCAAAAAAAAATCGATTCAGCCTACAATTCTGCACTCGGGAGCGTTTAAAGATATTTAACGCTGCAGAATTAATCTTTCAAATGATAATAAATTTGTTTGAAAATGCTCCGAAATGCAGACTTCTAGGCCGAGTATTTAGGCTCTCAGTGTTCGGCAGAGCCAGGTCAGTGATAAAATTTGAATAGAGTACTGTTGAATGGATATTGGATATTAGTTTATTTAGTGCTCGTTGAATAAGAAAAAAAAAAGTGCGCGGCAATGGTTTAATAAATATTTGCGGTAGATTTAATATGACTTCATTTCATCTATCGGCGCCTGGCAAGGAGCACTATGGCGAATTATCTCTTGGAAATTTTTCATCGATGGCAGATGTAAAACCAGATAAGAATTTACTTAGACGCCTAGAATTAAACAAACTAGAAAGTAGAGGAAAGAGTATAGACTTCGATATCAAATATTCTTATAGAGCCCTTTATCTTGTTCCTCTTTACATGCCGCTGCCTGCATAGCCATCTTAAACAATCCAAAATGGACACTTTTGTTTACTAAAAGAGGAAAACATGAGAAAGTTTGAAAATAAAAATTCGTTGAAGTGGAGGACAAAGTCGCTAAAGAGCTTTTAATCCGAGCGCATTCTCTGTCGTCTTTATCTGAGCCGCCAAAACCTTTGGAATTTTTTCATCGCACCCATAACACGAATGGAGGAGTTGTTTCTATTGTACGCTCGCAGCCGATTGTGTCAAGAAATGAATATTACACGAAAGAGGAGAAGGACATTTCCCATCCCGGATATATTCAACAGCTTTGCATGACGAAAGAATCGGTTTAGAAGATAAATACGAGGGTGAGTAAAGAAGTGACGGCAACGAAAGGCTTCTTTCCCCGGGGCCAATTGTGAATGGAGATGTCGTCCGGAAGGATTAGCATCCGAATGACGTTCGACGACGACATCAAGAATCTCCAAGAAAATTGGTCCAAATGGCGAATGGAAATAGGCCAAATTAGAAAAATGTTTTCTCCAGATGGGATCTTGAAGGGATTAAGAGAGCGCGGGCCAAAAGGTGAAGAAAAGGAAGAGAGCGAGGTTGAATGCGTAAAGCTTGTTCGAACCTTATTACAGTGAACAACCTGGAGCGATCGACTGAGAAATAAGAAGTTGTTTGTGGCAAATTGAAAGGATGGGGACAACCCCGGATTGACTCGCCTGACGGGCAGGGATAACCCCAGGGTCGTCCGAATGGCAAACGGATAAGGAGGAGATTTGAAAATGGACAACCAACAAACAGTCCCAGTCACACGTCTTTCTATTTTATAACCTTCGATTCTTTATAGAATCTGAAACTTACAACACTGAGAGGATTGCATATAAAATGGGTTATTGCCGAAATGGACGAATAAAAACGGAGATACGGCGGCATTTCCTTTTATTGCTTAAAATTCAAATAAAAAGAAAGAAAATTCTTGACATAAAATTTCTTTGGGAGCTGATTTATGATAATTTGTTATTGCATTTAGAACAGTTTAAATAACCATTTCGTACGGACAGTACATTGCATTTCTTACTCTTACGATTTTCTGGATTTCAGCCAGAAGACCGATATTGGGAGCGTTCGGAACATTAGAAATCGCAAAACATTTCCCCGTTTTGAATTTATTTACTTCATAATGTGCATCGCAACTTTTCTAATCTATTATTTAAAAAAAAACAACAGATTCCCCTGCAATATTTATAACGCGGTACAAAAAAAATCAAATATTTTAGGCGTTTAAAATTCTATTCTACCACTTGTATGTATTCATGAAACATTACGAATATCGTTTTTAGGTTAATTGACCTTACACAATAATATAAGAATAAATTATAAACCTCTTCACGTGCGAATCTCTAACATCGAGTTTTATTATGAGTCCAACATTACTTAAATTATTACGCTTTGATTTTTGAAGTTCTGTTTAATTGAACTTTGTGTAAACCGGATTTTTTGTTTCTTACATGGAACACTCTTGGATTCGAACAAAAGAAATCGTACGAAAATTCAGATATAGGTCATTCAAATCAAGGTAATTTTCATTCTTCTGTAAAGCTGCGTACTTGTTCACTAGAGCTTTGTAGGCAAGTACCACCTCGAAGCTTAAACAGCGAATTTGCATGAAAATCTGCAAGTAGGACTGTTTGACGTCTCTAACTACGAATTACAAATGGTGTCAAAGTGTGCTTAAGGAAAATGCAAAGCAATAACCACAAAATGCATATTTAACAAATACAAGATCGGTATACTCGCAGAAAGCACATTCATAAAGGCTCTTTGTTATTGACACCATTGAAGTTCTGCACATGCTGCCCACTATCATAGTCAGCTTTCTTCCCTGTGTAGCGAAGCATTGGTTGATTGTAGACCATAGAATGCATTTTTAGAATGAATATTCTCCTATTAATTTTGGAACGTAGTTTTATATAGTCTTATTATTCTCAATGAACAGAGAACTAATGAGCAACTGCGGAGTTTTAGAGAAAAACGACTATCACCATTGTACTGAGAGGTCAGTATATGATCTATGACTAAATTTTGTTGCTTTTTCATATAGGAACCCGAGGCCCTTCCCTGTTTGTTGAAATTTCAAATGAAGTTGATAGAGGCTTTACAATACATAACTGGGAATACACAAGATAATTCCGACCAGGTTATTTTGTACATTCTCATTTATGTATGGTAAAAACCTCTATCAACTTCATCAAGAAGAACAATACAAAGACTTGTTCATTTGTTAATGAAATTTCAAAGGTAATTGTGAATGCCCGATATAACCTAATCTTAGAGTCTGTCCAATAAAGGAAAGGTGGATGTGTCTATTGAGTCGTTTCATAGTGTTTTTCTCATCACCAAAACAATACATGAATTCCTCGAATATTTTTGCTGACAAATCATTGTGATTTTTATGGCTTCTTATTTAAAACTGAACAAATTGGATCGATTTATCGTTTTACCATTTGGACCGTCTACTGTAGATTACATCGATTTGGTCATCCCAAAACTGATCTACCAAGATAAAGCGTCAATTTTTCAGCTAGTATTAAAGTGTAATTGTTTGAAATTTGTGTGATATATTCGTGGCTTGAAGGCATTTTGTTTAACGTGCTTTTTGCATCATTTTGGAGGATTGAAAAAGTATCCAAAAATGGAGTCAAAGTTCACTTGGAATTCTCATATCAAGCGATCCGGACTTTCGGCTGCCCAAATGTACTTTCGCAAGCGATAATCTGCGGCACCTACTCCTACGAGGGAGTTTTGCGCCATCCCATTAATAACGACTGCTACGAGATGACAGTAGCAGTCGGGACCGACGGCTTAACGTGCCCTCCGAAGCACGGGGGGTTTCATGATGGAAAAGCTGCTGGGGATAAACGAACCAGAGGCTGTCACCAACTGCTGGAACACCAGCTATGGTCAATCGGCAAATGGGTCAGACCAAAGTCCCCCAACAGCCGCGCCCCAAATAGCTGTCCCGCCAGCGGTGGCCCTCAAGCCCAGGCCGTCACCCAACCAGCAGCTGGCCGCGCCTGAAGTTGCTGAACTCCATCGATTGGCAAGCCAACCGACGAGACAACCAGGCCACGGCCACCACCGCCCAAATGTACTTACTTTTCGATGATAAAACACCGCTGCTCGCTGGTGTAGGCGGCAATTTTTCCATCCTTAGAAATACGTTAAACAAAATCCTTTTATGCCACGAACATATCACATAATTTTCCAACAATTAGACTTACTAGGGAACCATCCGAACCTGTATCTCACGGTTTTTCCCTGTATTGAAATATGTTACTCCTCTAAAGCTATGTGCGCTTAATTCTTTTTTTTTCCGTTTTCGTGGTTTGTTTTGAATATTGCGATTTCTTATTTTGCAAGCATCAATAGTAGCGTTAGGGAAAAACATATTTCAATTGGTGTGAAACTGAGATACAGGTTCGGATGGTTCCTTAGTTAGTTACTACTAGCTCATAAATTGACATTTAACCTTAGTAGGTAGGTTTTGGGCCACTTTGTACCGATATGCCCTTATTGTCATGGATGGAAACTGGTTAGAACCATTTTGCCCTTAGTGTAGCACTGAAAAAATCTTGTGGAATGATAAAAAAAGAATCTACTTTCAAAGGTTTTCCGTTTCTAAGATAATTTGATTTTACATTAATCTTTATCCAATTTCCCTCTTCTGGGCTAAAAAGAAGCGCTGAATGGTTTTCTTTTGAGCCAGTTATACCTATATTTCAGTCAGAAATTAGGATCGATTAAGTTTAATGTATCCACATATCCGAAAAATTCATGTAAAAGCATAGCGTTGACCGAAATAATATGAACAAATGTCATTTTGTATACATTGCTAAACAAAAAAAAAATACACGATAGTTTTTCTACAGAGTTGCCATTGAGAATGTTCATAAAAAAGAATAGCGCCAAGATTACACGAAACGAATCCGTTTTTTATGCCCCAATGAGTTTATAGAAAAACGATTTTCCACACTTTAATGGGCACGTAATTTATTAGCCCTCGTATTTATTATTTCTCTTTGTAGAGGGGTAGGTGAGTGGGGGATTTAAGGTGCCGCAGTGTATCGATCCCTTCCGCCTGGTGGGCTTCCCTCTCTCTCGAGCGGGGGAACAGAGAGAAAGAGAGAGACACTTGTACGTATTTAAATAACCGGACTAAAAATAAATTCCCTTCGGAAGCGCCATTTTCTGCCTGCTCTCTCTCTCGAAGACTTTTGTGAATTAACTTGACGGTGTTTTTTGCTGCGCGTGGGTGGAGCGTGTCCGCGGTGCTATTTTCAAGAGTTGAGAATCGTGGGCGTTCTCTCTTTTTATCTCTCTCTCTCTCTCTCTCTCTCTCTCTCTCCGTGTTTGGGATGAAATTTTTCTATCTTTACCTGGAATGGATTCCTTGACGTCACCGAGAGCGTTCCTCGTAGCGCTGTCGTTTTCAGGTTTTACCTTCGAGACGAGAAATGCGACCGAATTCGCGTGACGTCAAAAGAAAAGGAGAAGATGATGAAATAGGCGAGAGGGAAACATAAAAAAAATCCCCACCGACTTTCGTGTTTATTTATGGACTGTATTCCCTCGCCGCTATTGTATTTGGGACGCAAGAGGAGCACGTGATCACGATTCGATTAAAAATAACTCTTTGGAAATTGTTTATTACATTTGTCATCTAAGGAGAATGGCATCTATTTCTCCATGCTATCCGGAAGCAATTTGTGTTTTATTATTATTATTAGTTAGAAAAGATCAAACTCGGATTAAAGACCGTAAACCAACTCCCAGGGGTGGGCCCAAAATAGGGCCAATCCCGTGAGGCCTAAGAGAAATAAAGAGAAGAGCTCGATGTAGTGTAATTCCCATACTATAAGACAAGTGTTTAAGATTCTGGCTTTCTGTAAAATATTGTATACATGTGGGTTTATATTCAGTGTTGTCAGGCTTTTGTGTAGCGAATATGGAATAATTCAGTTGACAAAAAGGATGAAGGAAATAATGTTTATTCTGTTGTTTTCTCACAAAGCTTCAATTTATTATAGATCTGTGTATTCGTGATTTTATCTGTTTATGTATTTTGTATATTGACACTGGCAATGTCAATTGACCTTTATCATAAACTCTCGTTCTCACACACTTGCTTAGCATTCGTAGCCTTGACTACCCATGTGACCACATAAAAAATGGCGTCCCTTGGTCGTGTTGTAAGCATTTGTGATTTGAGTAAAATTCACTTTTTTTACATTTTTCATAGGTTTTTACTACTTTAAAGATTTTTATTATTATCTTTATTAATTTAACATACATTATTAACCTGAAATTTGCAAAATATAATGATTTAAATGTTTACTGATAACCTTTCATAATTTTAATTTCATATTCATTTCCAAATTACCTATAAAATTATTTTCTAATGATGTTTATTTCTTTCTCCTCACTGACAATTGGGAATACAGCAATATTTAACCATAGCAAGAACAATTTTAAACAACAACAAGCCGGCTCGGTGGCCGAGAGCGTTGAGGCGCAGGTCTTTCCGCTCTCGTAACCAGCGAGTTGCGGGTTCGAATCCCGCCAAGGGCATGGATGTTTGTGTTTGTCTATTTTCATCATCATCCTTTCATCTCATACGGCTAATCTCCTGGAAGAGGGAGATGCGAGCTGGAACTTCATCAAATCAAACAACAACAATTAAAACTTTCACTTAAGATATAGTCAACAAATGCCGTTAACACGTCCAGTGTCCGCCATTTGCATTTTGTAAAAAAATCAGTGACGTTTAGTGGCAACCAATCACAATACAGGGGATAAAGGTCAATTGTATAAGTCACTTTGATTTATTTATCTACGACTAATGTATCTGGCCTGTTATGATGAAGAGCCTTGTCAGTTATTATTATGCTGCCAACATTGCTCGTATAATTTATGCTCAGCATCTCTAGCATTGTGTCTAGAATTTATTAATAATCTGAACTGCTTACGTCACCAAGCTTATGATTATCTGGATGTTGATGTATGATGTTGGATACGTGGTTATGCACATGTTTATTATTATAATTTTTTGTTATGGAAAAAACAGCCGGCTCGGTGGCCGAGCGCGTTAAGGCGCAGGTCTCGCCGCTCTCGAAACCAGCGAGTCGCGGGTTCGAATCCCGCCGAGGGCATGGATATTTATGTTTGGCCCTTTTCATTATCATCATTTCATCAATGCAGAAAGGAGAGAGGCCCCTACTGCATAATAGACTTGCCTCATGAACACTCGTTCACTATGAATGAGTCAGGACGTTCGGTAAACGAACTAACGACTAAGAAGATGGACAAACCAAATTCGAAACAAGTCCGAAAGCCAAGTCTCAGGAAAATTATACGTCAGTGAAAGTATGCTGTCTAGATGTGAGAATTTTCTTACTATATGACAAGTATTTGGGATTGTGGCTTTATGTAAAGTTTTGTATACGCACATATCGGGTTATATTTAAGTTCCAGGTCTTTTTGTATGAGTGTGGTTTATTATTATTTTTTCATGTTTATTGGCTTATCATTTTGATAAAGGGGATTTAGCTTTAAATCAATCCTTTTCCTTTATAAAATTTACATACGTTATATTCAGAGTGTCCCAAATTGATGTATACACTCTTTAAAACGTTATAGCTCAGCGAGGAAATGAGATAGAAATATAAGGTTTGTCGTGTATGATCCAGACCGCGCTGGAAAAGCATGATTTTGTGTGGTCTGTCCTCCAGAGGATTAATTGGGCCATACTTTTTCGAACGTACTGTCACGGGTCAGACTTACCTGCAAATATTGGAACTCATGATTTCACGTCTTAATGATCTCTTCGAGAATGGAAATGAGGTTTACTTCCAACAAGACGGGGCTCCACTTCACTTTCATGTCGATGTGAGAACTTTCCTCGATCACACATTCAATCACAGATGGATAGGACGAAGAGGAAGTGCTACCGAGTTCCCGCCTCGATCTTCCGATTTAACCCCTCTCGACTTCTACCTTTGGGGAACTTTAAAGAATACGGTGTACGCCATAAATACACAAACACTGACGGAATTAAGAGATCAGATTGAACATCTGTTTATTGCCGACGCGTTTCAGTTTACACCATCAATGATATTCCATTAACTACAATCCAATCGGTAAATCGCTCTGTTCAACGTCGGTGTTGGGAGTGTACTCTGGCAGAAGGTGGATATTTTGAACATGTACTTGGTTGGTTTGGTTTGTTTGGTATTAACGTCCTTTTCAACTGCCATGGTCATTTCAGGACGGCGTTATAGGGGCCGCAAATTTTGCCTCGCAAGGGTTCTTTAACGTGCAGCCGGCAAACGACTACACGGGACCAACGGCTTTACTTCCCTTCCGAAGGAAGTGCGTGATCTCAGGATTTTCCCCTGAAAAATCCTCGTCGTCCTCGGCCGGGATCGAACCCGCGTACTCGGGCATCAGAGGCGATCACGCAAACCGCTGAGCCACCGAGGCCGATTTGAACATGTACGGGCTTAAGGAAGTTAAGGAATAAAATACAACAAACCTTATATCTATATCTCATTTTGTTGCTGAGTTATAACGTTTAAAAGAGTGTATACATCAATTTGGGACACTCTGTAATTACAAACAGAATTTTACAGGAATATATATTCCTCATGTTTTCTTTTCTTTTTCCCATTTTTTGATCGAGAAGCGGACTTTCAGAGCTCTGTAATAGGTCCGCTTCACGATCAAAAAATGTTTATATTTATTATACACCAATCTGTTACCTCTACTTGCAAGTTTGTTAATCACCAATCAGTGGCTTCCATACCCTGATTGGTGGTCCTTTCACTGTTGCTGTGTATATATATCGATGACATTGTACTTCACACTTGTTACTTTTGTAAATGCCCGTTGAAGATGGTGTAAACTGAAACGCGTCGGCAATAAACATATTAGTATCCGTATCGCTCTAGTCCTTTACCTATTTCACAATAGAAAAATATTAAATATTTGATGAAATATGAGCATTTTTACTAAACAATGTTTAACTGCGTATGCGCAAGGTAACCAAAATGTCTTTTGCATAATTTATTAGCCAAATGTATAGAGCTACTCTTATAAAAAACTCCCAAGCAAATACCGTGAAAATTCAGAAAGATATCGTCGATAGAATGAGTTGAATTTCAGTTGCTCTCGAAAATAAACAAAACCATTAGGGGTTTTTCTCCAAATTTTTTTTGGACCGGACACCAGTATCAACTTCTTCTGATATGAAGTCAATATGCCAGCGTAAAGATAAGAAGTTGGTACTTGTGTCCGCTCCAAATATAAAAATTTGGAGAAAATCCCTTATCGTTTTGTTTATTTTTGAGAGGCAACTGAAATTCAACTCATTCTATCGACGATATCTTTCTGAATTTTCTGGTTTGTTGTTTTGAGTGAAATTATCCTTTAGTATTGTCTGGTTCCAGTATATCTTTACACGATTGTTTTCATAACAAGCCTCTGGCGTGAATCTGTAGCATGGTTTTTTGGCTGTTTGTAATTCATATTTACATAAAATTTCTTCCAGCACAATAACAGCTCACACTTTATTAATTATTATTATTATTATTATTATTAGTATTTTTTATTTTTTATTTTTTATAGTCTAAACAACCCGCGGGTTGCCCCCAACAGGCCGAAGCCCAACGCGGGGTTTTCATATTATAATAAAGGACAATCACAAACATCCATGCCCCAAGCGGGATTCGAACCCGCGACTTGCTGGTTGCGAGAGCGATAAGACCTGCGCCTCAGAGCTCTCGGCCACCAAGCCGGCTATTATTATTAGTATTATTACTGTTGTTTTTGAAAAACCAAATTTGGATCAAGTCCGGAAGCAAAGTTCCAAAGGCGGATCCAAGATAAGGCCAAGCTCAAGGACTCAAATATAGGGAAGAAAAAATTATATGTTGGTGGAAGTATTAATATTTGAGTGTAGGAATTTCCTTACTGCTATGTGGATTTGGACACAGAATGGTTTGATTCTGAAGACTGTTGACGTTTCCGATAGTGACTAACCTTAGTCAAAGCTAAATAATTATTAGTCCTGTATTATTTAACTTTTACAAAGGATAGTCTCTATCAGAAACATCAGCTGTATGCAGGGTCTTACCACTCTGTGTCCAATTTTGGTTTATTGCAGGGTTTCGTGTCATTTCTTCTTTTCTTGTACATCCGTCATTATGTGGTTTTAATAAAGTTAAAACACATAAATCAACCATCCTCTTGAGAAATCAACCATCCCCTCTGGTCATAATCCACCTAAGACTTAGAGAGAGAGAGAGAGAGAGAGAGATGATTAAATAGGACCATCCTACCCCGTTTTAGCACCCAGTCTTTTGGAATAGGTGTATTACCCGAGTTCTCCTAGGAATTATCTTTCGGGGATAATCTAAATTTTCTCTAATAAGTTGAAATGATTATTGCCGCTAAGTGCACAATGTCCACATAACAGCACGAAAGAGAGTACATTGGAACCACAATGAATATAGAAAGTGTTTTTGAATTGAGTACAGATTTTTTGGGAGATGATAGAAGAGGTCCTTAGAAGTATTTTTTGTCATATGAACATGGGGTCCCCGCAGCTCCATTTACTTACAATACTGCATTGAACAATCAAATAACACCGGGACGCAGTGTGCGTTGGTAGGCCTAGATAACACATGTAAAAAGTACTTCAAGTGAACTTTTTAAAACAAATCTTTACCTACTGCTTTCCCAGAATGCGATTAGTTCATTTCCATATGGACTAATCGTATTTTACAAAGGGGTTGGATACCATGGAATCTCCTTGACGAAGTTTGTCCTAAGACTTTTCAACAAACAAGCACGTGCACCTTGAAATTTCTTTGCAAACAATTACTTGAAAAGTTATTACAGTAGATTGCTTGTGTTAATTGTTAAAAATAAAATAATCTAGGCCTCCCAACGCACACTGCGTTCCGGTGTCATTTGATTGTTCAATGCAGTATTGTAAGTAAACGGAGCTGCGGGGACCCCAGGTTCATATGACAAAAAATACTTCTAAGGACCTCTTCTATCATCTCTCAAAAAATCTGTACTCAATTCAAAAACACCTCGTATATATTTACAAGTTTGAGCTTTACTGTAAATGAGACTGACTTGCTATTTAATATTAATAATATGCTATTTGTTCCAATAGGATATAGGAGAATATTTGTAATGTACAAAAGTGGTTTCGTGCCAATGATAATCCGACTCCCTGGAAATCTAGGATTCCGTGAAGAGCATTTTATGGATTCCGTGAAAATTTGAAAATTTAGTATCTGAGCTTTTCTCCCTCTTAAAAGCAAGATTGCTTTTATTGATTCATACTTGAGGACAAGTCATAGAAAGGAAAATACTGAGTGCATTACGGCCTTTTTAGAAAATCGGTCAATATTATTAATTTAGAACTCAAATTTGTTGATTTTTTTATATTGCCTTTCTATAAATTAAACCAAGTTAAATCAAAAAATTAACCAAGTTAAATTAACGTACAGCAAATTAAACCAAGTTAAATAAGTGAAGGCCGTCGCCAAAAATTTCGTCCGTGAAAGGGTGAGTCGGAAATTCGACATAAAACGGAAGTTATTAATAAAACTGCCTAATAATTAATGTCTTACATTAAGGGACGGAGGCAATAATCCCTGTTGACATACGAGCGTATAAAACCTGTCCTTACATTCAAACTTAGTGCTTAGAGTTAGGATATTCTTTTACATATTGCTGTGAATGAAGTTGACGTTAAGTATATTTTCATTACTCGATAGACAGTTTAGTGACATTTTCTTTAAATTTTTCACCTGTGTTCATAACCTTTCTTTAGACTGGATTCGAACGCACAATTAAAACATTTCTATTGTACTCTTCATTTTTATATAATCTCTTATTGACTTGTATGATCATTTTTTCTTTTGTATTTTGAACTTTTATTTCACTCTTCATGTGCTTCACAGCACTAATTTACCTCAAAATAGGACGCCTAATTATAGGAAACAAATGCCCGACTTGACTTCTGATCTTGACATCATTTTGTGAACGGTCTCTCTCTCTCTTTGCCGCTTATTTTTACTTACTGAATCCCTAGTCATTCCAATCAAATCGAAAGCATTTCACTAAACATACCCGTTTAAGTAATTAAAAAATAACTAAAGACTATATGCTGTCGATTTCATATATTACGTCAGTATTTCTTTCGGCAGGGAAGTCGTTCATATCTGTAACTCGTAATTATGAAGTTATTGCAAGCTGTTTTCGAGAAACCCTTTCATTATACTCTCTTAAGTCTGTTTCTAATTACCTTCGAAATTCTAACTTTAATAGGAAGAATGCTTTATTTTGAAGTTATTAAATCCGTTGTCGTAATGGAATCTACGCTTTAACTTGTCATATCCATATGTTCAAATTCTACATCTTGAAGTGATTCAGCGATAACCAGAGTTATAATAGAGGGAAATAGTGTAATGATGAGTTATCCAATGACCGCTTACACATCTTTTGTTTCAAAGCATATACGGTTTTGTTTCCCAATTTGGATCCATTCGTGTTTTGCATTTATTTTTAGACATTTTTTGGCCTTGGCTACGTCACTTAAGCTTTTGATTTTCGAACATTTTATTTGTTATATAGGCGAGAGCGTTGTTTTGAAACCTCGAGCCAATAATATTATAATGAGGGGAAATTATTTTGTCTCGCTGCGTTACACGCAACGTTTTTTATTATCGTTAATTAAAAAAACAATAAAGAAATAAACGGAAAGATAATGAATCTCGTTAACTGCATCGACCAGCTTAAGGGAGAAACTGCTCCTGGACTCTATGCATTCTGCTTACTCGGAGAAGAAAAGATATGCGTAACTCTGATAAAGGAATATAGAATACCTGTAATCCTGCTATTTATACTATAGAGAGTGTTACTAATCAACTTTTCAAACTAATACTTTCGTTTCCTCTTAAAGGAATATCAAGAACCTTGAAAACTTTATTAAAAAAATAAACTATACCGCGGAATAGTTCCAAGTGGACAATTGTTATTTCACCTAGACACATTTTGTGCTCGAGTTTCCTATTGTGACAATTTCAGACTGAGCAATTTCAAAATAGCAAGTTACAAAAGTTGCTTGGCAAATGGGAGACGACGATTCAGCCGATGACGCAGATATTTTCGCAGCTGCTCCCTTTTGTAACATTTCATCACTTTGTTCAAAATATTTTTCTCCGAAGTCTCAGTCATTTGTAATGACTTTCATTCACAAAAAGGGCCATGGAATCAGGAAATGAGGAAGCTGTGAGTAGCAGATAAGACAGACGAAAATAATACAAAGAGCCAAAGCTCTGACATCATCACATTGAAAGAGAAGCAATCAATTGGTCGACTTAACGGTCATAAAGAATATGTTTTTATACACAGCACCGTTCATTGCATTAATTTTTAAAATAGCATTTACATACTTTGAGATGAATAAAAAGCATGAATTTAGTAATACAGCATTCACAAAGCACTCGTCATTCCTTGTAACAGCTTCATTTTGCATTCCAAAGCAGATGTCGCAACGTTTTTCTAGTCATAAGATTTTTATGTCTTTTTTTTTCTTTTCATAAATGTCGATATTGCCTTTTCTCTTGCACATGTTTCCTCTGATGTATTTTCAAACGACCTCGTTGGCAAAGTGTGCAAGATGTAAACATGGTTTTATGAATGCAATACTGCAATACTTTTCCTTGAATGCGTCTATTAGAAGTATACACGAGCAAAAGTTTAAATCAGGGGACTTATTTTAATTTTTATCTTAAAACTTGTAAACAAAAAAGTTCAATAAATCAATGGTTAGAACTATGTTTAAAGACATCCCATTGGTAAATTTCATCTCTAAATATAAGGCAATCAGTGGTCATCGGTTTTCTTTTGCGTTAAGATACGGAAGGAACTATTGGGTTTTTAACAACCCTTTCAAAGGTTTTTGCCAACTTTCTATCGGAGAGAGATCTTTGCAACGTACCACGCCACGGCCCACCCTCCCCCCTTCATCGGACGTAATCTGACTCACCAAAGAATCGCAAAATGAATGATATGGTTCAAGTAAACCCATTTTTTTTTAGTTTAATGAAAATTGCCTTTATACATGCTAGTTGCTTTCTAAAACACAGTAGAATTTATTATAAATGTTATCCCGTCGACTTCGGAAAATTTCGTTTTGTTGTCGTTGGGTTCATTTTTTTAATATTTCCCAAAACAATAGAGAGGAAATGTTTCTGGACAGTTTTTCTTAATTGCAATTTTCTGACTATACGATACAATTCTAAAAAGATGGTGAACTCTTTAAATTGTACATTGCGGAAGTTAACATCAAAATTTTATTGGATTCGGAATTTACACCTTTGAGAAATCTAAACATTACCAATAAAATAGTTTAGAAAAGACAATGTTAATTTCTAATAAATAAGTAGAAAATTTGTTACAAATTGGGTTTTCTTTTTTATACAATAAGAATTATTATCTTAGGTTTTAGGAACGATACGGTGATTTCAAAGGTTTAAGTGCAAATACCTAGTAAATATAAATTCAAGGGAATTTTTTTGCAAGAATTCAAATTGAACAAATAAATGCGTACAGGATGAATCTGAAAAAGCGTGTATAACTGTAAGCAATGACAGAGGTGACCAAAATGAACATTTTCTTTTAATACAATGTGAGTCCGAATATGAACGCTAACTGAGATAAGAACAGAAATAAGAATGCCGCCACCAAGATCAACAAGTTAATTACTCAAGTTCAGCAACGCCTAGAATAATGAATTTTGGAGGAATAATAGGGTACATAAAACCGTGTATATCGTTAACATATCATCGTATTCCAACGAGTAGTTTCCGAGTTACGCATTCAAAATCGTAACAATGCTCACATGCGAGTACTAACCAGCACGTGTTACGATGTTGATTGCGTAACTCGGAAACTACTCGTTGGAATTCGATCAAACTTTAACGGTGTACAGAGTTTCATCTACCTTATTATTCCTCCAAAATTTATTATCCTAGGCTTAGCAGAACCTGAGTTATTAACTTGTTGATCTTGGTGGCGGCATTTTTATTTCTGTTCATATCTCAGCGATCAGATTCGGACCCACATTGTATTAAAAGAAAATGTTCATTCTGGTCACCTCTATCATTGCTTACAGTTATACGGAGGGTTGATTCAGATAAAATGAGACGACTTTAAACGCCGCGTATGACCTTGACGGAATGTGATTTGCATGACTCGTCCACTATTCATGGAGATTAGCTTTGTATACACTTGTTGCTGTTATTTGGGACATTTCGTGCTGAAACATGGCTTCCAAAATCACAGTTTTTTGGGAAGGGTATATGATTGGTCTTTCCGACGCTAACTTCAGTCTTTCGTGCATTGTGGAATTATGCAAACGAAATGGTATTGTGGTATCCAAAGCTACTGTGGGTCGAATAATCAAAAAGAACAAATTGCGACCATCTAATGAACGTGGACGAGCAGAGAAGCAGAGCAGAAACAAGCCCCAGCCAACACGCCCAACTCAGGTGGTTCGAGAAATCCGGTCTGAAGTGCTGAAAGAAAATCCCCCCACACAGAGAAGTCTAGCCCAAAGGAAAGGTATTTCACAGGCAACAGTCTCCAGAATAATTCATGACAATCTTGGGCTGGAGCGACGTCATAAAGCGCGCAGTCACACAACTGAGTGACTGAACAAAACTGAACACTGCCAAGTCATCTGTGGCTTACTACAGGAAGATGGAACAGGAGACGGGCATATGAGTTATTCCCTTCTCTCATGTGCCTGTAAAATCTTCTGACGCATCACCGATGGATTTCCGTGGTTTTGGTCTCCTGAAATGACGGCTCGGAATTAGAACTGTTGATGGGCTATGGAAAGTGTGTCAGCAGGTGTGGAATGAACTTCCCATGGAGTCCCTCAAACTCAGCCTACTTCAGTGGAAATTACGGTGTCGGGCGATAGTCCAACAATGTGGCTCTCACATCGAACACAACCGATGGTGGCGCCATGGTATTACACCATCGTAACAGAACTGCAAAGTCGTCTCATTTTATTTGAATCAACCCTCTGTACACACTTTTTCAGAATCACCCTGTATATTTAACTAACTGGAAATTATGCAACATATTTTTAATTCTTGATAAAGAGGCAAGTGTGCTAAATAAGACTCACTGCAATAAATTTCATTATTTAATATTCATTACATTAATAAGATTTAAAATTATTTAAAATTAAAAGTTAGTTATAGATTTCAACCTCCAGTTGAACATATAGTAGAAAGTGGGTCTTGTTTGTTTTATTTATTCTATTCAGAATTCCGTAAAGGTTAAGGGGGAAAATGTCAAATCGTCGAAAGTCATCAAAAAAGAGGATTACATATTTGAAAGCAAGAAGCGAGAAAAATAATCTGATAATATATTTAAGAATGAAGAAGTAAAAGGAGAACAGGTTGAGGCAGATTCACGAAGTAGAAAATCTTTAAATAAAATTCAATTAAAAATTGGATTAAATTAATTATATAATTTCTAAGGAAAATATTGCTATAAAAAGCGTTTAGTTGACCTTAAACCGAGAGCAGTTCTAGAATTGTCATAAACATTGTTTGCCGGCATTTGCCACCAATGTTGTCGGATTCTGTAGTTGTTTTCGTTCCTACTGCTAGGAAAAGAACATGAGCAAGAAGAATAAACTTTAGTTAAAAATCAAATCCGTTCTGGACGTTTTAGATAATAAAAACATCAAAAACTTTATAAAAAAATGATTAAAATCATCTGTATAAAAGTTACCAAATAACTGTAATATCTATAACATTGTGAATTTATTGTAACTTTCATTTTATTGTCTGACAAAATATATTTGGAATTAATTTCATAGTTTTCATACTTTTATTTTCTGGAAGTGGCAATCATTATGAAAACGAACTCGAAGATAACTTAATTGGTAACAGCAGTGCCAGCGATAGGCATGGTCCCTGGTTCGAGTACAGATCGCGGAATTTTTTCTTCCCTTTTCTCCTTTGTATTTATAATATAAAAATAGCTTTGTATTATTATTAAAAAAGATTATCAGATGCTGTGTATATTATAAGTTATTTTTGAGAATAATACGATGTTTTTCCTCATCGGAAGTGTTGATTTGTCCATTTTTAGAAGTGATTATTTTTAATAAATATCTGTTATTATAATAGATAACAAACAGGTTCTTGATATAAAAAAATTTCATGAAATTTATATAAAGCGACAGAATGAAGGGTTGCAATATCTGATTCTGCGTGAGTTGTCATTGCTTGTAGTCGTTTAATCATGTGATAGTTGCTGGAAAATATTAAACCAGCGTAACGAAATTTAGGAAGAAATCAAAAAAATTCTAAAGAGATTAAAAAATGTAGTCGGTTTTCTTTAATTTAACGTATGAGTAGAGTTTCGTAAATTTCACTCGAAGTCCTTTATTCCCAAAATTTGTTCATTTAAGACATCGCAATTCACATTGACGTCGGCAATTCATTCTCCACGAAGCAGGACGACGTTTCTCTTCTTTTAATTCCTCCGGATCTATCGCTGCTTAGGCTGTCGAATCACCTCCAATCATAACTTTGAGAAGTGACATTTGTAGGATTTTGTCCTGACGACGATTTCTAAGCCCTTACGATCATTTTAAAGTTAATGACTCCATCTTAATAATAAAACTCGTTGGCCTCTTTGACGTGTGCGCAGAAAGGTCGCTGGAAGAATCCTTTAATTTTTACTACACGGACAATGTTAAAAATTACTCTTTTCATTTAATGTTCAGTTCTGTTTGATATGAAGAGGCGCTCTCTTTCATCATTCGAAAAGGAATCAAAGAAGGCTGTTAATTAATTTGGATAAAGCCATACAGAATGAAATAATTTTTTTGAAAGGAACATCTGTACATCGCAATTAAAGTGATATTGTGAAATTATTGATCAATAGATCAAAGCCGACATTTTCCGACTTACTTGATTTTGCACCGATAAATATTATAAGGAATGTTAAAATGATGATTAGAAATAAAAGCTAATCATTTTTTAAAGCAACTGAATTTTGAATGACTTTGCCGAAGTTAGCGAATATTGAAGGTAATAGAATGATTAAACACTGTATCTGATTTAGAGGGTTATCGTTTCTAGGAAGACAATGACACACTATTTCGTAACCATAAATCCATTTGACAAATCCACCCTTCTATTAGCCTGGCGACGTGTCTGATTTAAAGGAGGTGTTAGAGCCGGATTTGGAATTTCGTTGACCAGAATTTTCCTTTGAAATCTATAAAAATAGGGGTAAATGTCATTTGAATTACGTTTTCCCCCTTCTCCATAAGCGCTAGAAAGTTTCGTAAGCCAAATTTTGTTTCGAAACTTTAGATCTGATTCTATTTCCGTTGAATTTGGAGCTTTATACGAGTTTGAATATTTAGAAAATCTCTTTTACACTTATAATTGATTGTGAACAAAGCAATAAGGAAATACTATGGAATGGAAGTAATTATAAAGTGAAAACCACGGTATCCGGATATCTATATTCTCCTTGTGGATTAGAGGTTTTCATTTATATTTTTGGACTGTGAGGTAATTGTGTAAAATTGTTAATCTACTTAGGATTATCATTCATTTTAACACTAGTTCAGAAATCAAAACTTTCATTAATTAAATTCGTGATTAGATTTATTAAAAAAAAAACAAGATGGGTGCTTGTTGATGTTGTATCTGATGAACTTCTATGTAATCTTTTGTAATGAGACGAATTAAAATATTTTTGGGAATTTCTATTTAATTTGTATATGTAAATTTTTTAAGATAGAAATGTTTATTTAATATGAATTTCTTTCATGTTAAATATTGAGAAACTCAGCATTTCTTGTAGAAATATGTCAGTATTTTAGAAATTTTTAGAATAAACATTCTGTATGTTTAAAGCGTCAATTAAATAATAACCTCTAGTCCAAGTGGAAAAAATGATATAAGAAAGAAAACATTTTTACGGGTAAACAATGGAATGTGGTGTAACAGCGAAACGCGTCGGCACTAAATGTAGTGTACCGTATCGCTTAGTTCCAGCTTGTATATTTTCTTTCTTATATCATCTACCAATGCAGGACAGTATGGACATCACCTAATTAAATATTTCTACTCAAATTAAACAAGATTGACTTAAAAAAACTCGGAACTTGATAAATAATATATTTTTTTTAAACGAACGCATGTTATAATGATAGATTATTAAATCGCTACATTCTTTTTAGCAAATTTCCACAAAATTTCGAATCCATGGGTTGCAGCAGTAATTATTGCCTACAAGAAAATATCTTTTTTAGTTCTATTCAAATTATTTTCTTACCTGAAAAGATTACAGACTATATTAAAAAACTATACTTAATAATTGGCCTTACAGAGCAATTAAATTTAATGTTGATAGCTCGCTAAGATGCTCTATGTTTTTCAGAATGTGTTGTTCCGTAGGCATTCTCCTAGGACTCTCTTCTCGGTTAGTTCTTCCACTAGAACTCATGGAAATGGCTTCGGTTTCAGTTGTTTATGGACCTTCGGGTTCTCCTTCGAATTCCTTAATGTTTGAAACCAATTTATAAGGGCTTGCCTGGTAAGGAATTGTTGAAAATGTCTGTATGTGAAATTGAAATTCTTGGGACTTCCTCCTCATTATTTAACTATGTGCGAAGTTGATTACCCGGATTTAGCCAAATGCAGATTCTCTTATCGTTAGGAGGAAATATCAGAAGGAGATGCAGATTCTCTTATCGTGAGTAGGAAATATCGATTTGTCACCAGAATGGAATATTTGGAACTACCTTTATGCCGTACGTTTTGTTACTGTATCGTTTCTAAGTGCAGTGCATAATTTAAAGCATGACTCAGAAGTGTTTGTGCAGAGTTTGAATTCATATAACAAACACGTTCAAATAACGGTATTTTTCAAAGACATTGCAAAGGTGCTATTATACACCGAACCGAATACTCAGAAACTCCTCTGGGAGCTAGCTTTATATGTGAACTGTCCGATGCATGCGCGATCATCTCGAGTCTTGAAGCGAGCTCCATCGGAAAGCGACAGAACTTTTTGATTATCTGATACAACACCAATTTTACGTTTCAAATCATGAACCCGAATCATGAAGATTCTTTTTGCCCACCTTTTTTTTTTTAAATTAATAACTTTAATTCCTCCTTGACAAAGGCAGTTTTAGTAAAATTAAACTTCTTATTATGGAGATACATTTTTGAAAATTAGTTTTAACCTATTCCATGAACCGTTTCTGCATCTAATTTGATGACTTGGCAAAAACCCTTCAAGGCGGAAGTTTTAAAGTTTTAACACTTAAAATACTCCTTAGAAAACACCTTATTTGGGGGAAAAAACTACTGCAATGCGAAACTCGATGGAAGGGAGTCGTCAGCCACAGGGTTTACGGGGTCGCACCGTGTTTGTCAACAAAGAAGGGTTCGTCAGTCGAGAAATGACCACGAGGGAGCGAAAGAGGAAACAAGAGGGGGTTTCGGGATAGGAGTGTGGGGAAATGACAACCAGAGCAGCCACGCTTTAGAAATTGAATCTGTTGCAACAAAGAAATAAGTTTAATTTGTAAATTTCCTTTCGTTTCCCTTTTTCCACCTTTTGGCAAGTGCATTTCCCCTTCTTATTTGCGGTTCTCGTTGACATCAACATTTCAGCTTCATCGGCTAATTAAATTTCATTCATACACAAGAGTCTCGGCATCAGTTAGTTTTATAGCAAAATCCTGTAGGCCTCGTGACGTAATATTTGCATACACGTGTTTGCAATTTTTTTTTTCTTTTTCTTTTGGATAAGACAACGCCGATTTTGCCGAACGACGTCCAGATGGCAGTGACTCAACAGATGGTAAAATCAAGAGAAAAACGACGTCGTTGCAACAGCAGCAGGAAAACATCTTTATTCATTCATTTTTTCATACGCATTTATTGCTAAATGAGTACAGAGTGGCGACAGAAAATTACCAATATTTTTTTGGATTATGAATAAGAAAATAAAAATCGACCATGTACAAGTAAACAGCCAGAGAGCAATTCATTTAGCAACTTAGATATTAATTATTCAGTGCTTACGTAATTTCTTAATAAATTATGAAATTTAGCCTGGCTGGATTAAAAAAAAACAGAGTTCTTCGATACCTCAATTATATGTGGACAAAAAAATTCTTACTTAAATATTTAGAAAATATATAAGACTACATGTTAATGAGGGGCGTCAGCTTAAAAATGCCGGCTCATTTGAGCGCCATCTGGCGGCCTCACGGACGCCCCTATTCACATCTACCTTCGATGCCATAAGATGTTAAGGGATTTTTTTGGAATATTAAAGTCTTTGGTCCTTTTATTTATTTATTTTATATCAGAACGCGTGAACGAAACGACATTTCCATCTGCTGCCATTTATTCCGTTTGAAATTACAAATAATTTTCCATATTTTTTCAAATAGCTCATTAAAGTTGAAGATTATAAATGATTCCATGTTTATTAAAATTTACTACAGAAAGGTTTGAATTTCAAAAAAAAAAATAATGAATTATGAATGAAAGACGAATTCATGAAAATAAATTAAAGTGAAGGTTTTTGAACATGTCGAACATGTTTCAGATATTTTATTAGATGTCTGAATAAATAATATAAACACATAAGAATTACAAACGCATAAATAAATTGTCTTGAAGAAATGAATACAAACATTTAATAGTATTTGACCAGTGGCGATTTTTGGGTGTCATATTCGTCCTTCTTGAAAGGAATACTGTAATCCGTTTGGCACAAAACTTCAACACATTACCATCGATCGTTCCGGACTGTTTCAAAAGAGATCGGAGGATCCATAGGTTCTACGGTAAAGTTAATGTATTCTTCTACCACCTACTCTTAACCTTCTCAGGGAAAACTACCCAACCAATAGCAATGTTACCACCCATTAAGGAAAGTCAAATTTGGCAACATTTCTTTATGAGTTTCTTAAAATGCCAATAGTTATCAGGAGTATCTTAATCCATTGCTGTATTCGCGCGTTATTTTTATTTCTTCAACATATTTCATGATACTTTTTTCGTAAAAGCTCTAAATTGATTTTTCTTTTTTCCTCGCCTGATTTCCCCACCAACTTATTTTCATTTTAATGTATCTTTTGGGTCATCAAATATTAAACGCTGCCATTCTGCAGAAAAATATAACACACCTTCGACGAAGTAATGATCCATGCCATTGTCATTTTAATTTTGACAAAAAAAAAAAGCTTCTAACATGGAGAAGGTATACCATTTCTTTTTCCTTTAACTTTACATCTGAAATCATAGTTGAACTTTAAGAATTTTAACATTTACCAGTAAGGAATTTGCTTAAAGAAGAGTTCTGATGCAAACTATTAATTTCTTAAACCGCATGGAAGCATTTCTTTCTTCAACATGAAGAAACTATCCGCTTTTCTTCTTAAAAGTTGAGAGAATCTATAGCTTTAGTTTAAATTATAAATGGATTTTGACGAAAGAATCAGATTTTCTAAAACATTATATCAAAATTATTTTAAGTAAAAATAAAATAATAATAAATGCCAAAAATTCGAAATGCAATTACAATAGAATTAAATGCTTTAGCAATTCAATTTTTTCCAAGTTTTAATTATTTTACTTGATAAAGCATTTAAGACAAATGATAATTAAAATTACTTAACGTTGCAAAATTTTAAAGCAATATGCAAAGGAATGCTAATTGAAATGTTTAAATTATGAAAATATCTTGTCACACGGTTACGAAATCCATAAGACAATTACGATGATTATATCACTATCATATTTAGCAGATTTTAACTTCCACGTAATACAAAACGAAGCGATATAAGTAATGCATATAACAGGAATATGATAAACAACGAAACATGCGTAAAATTGAAAAATTTAAACTGCTTAGATTAAAATGTGTAGAATATAAGAAATGACCGCTTGGGAAGCTCATAGGTATAGAAGGACGTGTCTTCTGTATTATCAGGCACATTCTCTTATTGTCACATAATAAAGAGGACAGGTAAAACAGTGCTTTCACTTGCAGTCTATTTAATCTGTAACTTTAAAGGTCGTACAAAGTTTATAAACAAACCCCAAAAAACGGGAAGTACTCAATTTGAGGAAGGCTTTTGGTCAACTGTAAATCGGGCAACGGTTTGATGTCTGCGGTTTATTCGGAACTTTCCGCCGCCATAAAAAGAGAAGGCGCCGCTCCACAAATCACGTCACGTCGAACCACAATGGCTCACCTTAGCAAATTGACACTGCAGTGCACGGTGAACGATGACCTGGCTCGACCGTCCACTTAAACTATATCCACAGACGAAACCACAACAAACGAGTTTGACCTCCAATTACTTTTCATTTTTATGGTAAGTTAAAACTCATAAATTCGTTTACTGTAGCGGAAAAGGAAGATGAACTATGAAACCATTCTCTTTTCATAAGATCCATTTGAAAGAGTCAAAAGAAATTGATCAAGATGTTTATTTGGGGAATAAATTGGGCAATTTTTTGTTTGTTTGTTTTTTTATTTGAGATAAATAGTGATAGTTTATATAGAGATGTATACAGAAATTTAATCGGCCCTAAAGGACACTAACAATGTACCATATGTCATGAGTACACTTGAAATAAGGCAAAATGCTGCCTGTGCTGAAGACATTAGTCCATGTCTATAGGTCAGTCACATGACTGTGAGGGCCCATAGTTTTCAGAAATTTGTCAAAACAAAATTGGAGGAAGTGTATAAGAGAAAGTAATATGTATCATTCTGTTTAATAGTCTGAGTGGCGCAGTGGATGGTTAATTTTTTGTAAAAATTTTTCTACGCGCTTTTACTGCACAAAAGCTGAAGGGGAAAATTTTAAAATTATGCTCTCGCAGGGATTTGAATCCGCATCTCTCTGCCTAAAATGCACAGCGTTTCCCACTGAATCACTCTGACCATTAAATAGAGTGACAAATATTCTTTTCTCTTATGCACTTCCTCCTATTTTGTTTTGTGAAATTTCTGAAAATAATGGCCCACACAGCCCTGCGACTGGCCTTGTGTAAAAGTATGGACCAATACCTTCAGCACAGGCAGCATTTTGCCATAATTCAAGTGTACCCATGATATTTGGTGCACTGTAAGAAGTCAAACGCCGCAAAGTATATTATTCAAAAGCCTAGTGGAAAGTAAATGTACGAGCGCCCGATGAGCTGTTGTTGTTCATTGAATATAAAAGTGAAATTGTTTGTCTAGGAAATGAAAATTATTTTATTTATAAATTACTCCACTTGAGCAATAAATAAACAAAAATCTGTATATATTCGGTAATGCACGGTAACAAAGAAAAAATAATGCATTATACCTCCCAAAATAAGAGGGTAATAAATATATATGCACGCCCGTTTGGCATCTTTTCACCACTTCGTGGGTTTCCTTTTGCAAGATACACGTCAGCAACTTCTTAGGCATCGATTGAAAATTATTCCACCAGGTTAATAACAGAACGCATTTATCATGATAATGAAAATCAAGCTGAAAATTTTGAAAATAAAAACAATGTCCTTGCTGAAAATAGATTTGTAAATTTGCCTTTACCTATAGATAATTAATTTTACATTACTTTCATAAACCACATAAAGAATCTGCTGAGAATAAGGGGTAGCAATAAATATCCTGAGCTGGAAAAAGCATTTCGATATCTTTAACCAATATCATTTCCAAATACGAAAACTGCAATGTTGTTAAGTAAGATATTATACGCTCTTGAAATACGATAGATACGCAAATGAAGTTGGCGACCGTACTAAGAGCACATTTGGACATTTCAGTTCAAAGGGTTCTCAATCATTTTCGCTGTCATGTCATTTCAGTAAGTTTTGTACCCAATGTTTTGGAACAATTTTTTGAATAATTCGGCTTTTTTAAAGCAACATGACAGAAAATGGTTGGCTCGCGACAGTTTGAGTAACAATCTTTTGGCACATTACGATTCTTAGTCTTTTTTATTTTTTATATTTCTGTTTAATTCACTTCTTGTTGAACTTGCTTAAGTGATCTTGGGTAAACGCTATTTCCAGTATGTATCTGAGGGTAAGTGCTTTATATACAACATGAAAGCCTTCGCTTTAATGCATTTACCAAACCAAAAGCCTTGAAAAGTTCACTGGTAGAGGTTATTTGGTAAAGCGGTTATAAGTATGTAGACATATAATAAAAAGTGATGGCTCCGAAGATAATTCGGCATCTGGTGCCGTGGAGGAAAATAGAGAAGTTTTTTCAAGGGACAGTTTTATGACAGTGAAGAGCGTTTCCCCTCTTGATTTTTCTTTCTTTCATTTTTTTTTACTGCTTTCGACTGCGAAAAGAAAGATAACTTGATGGTTCCTCGAACAGAGAAAACAGGAATCATCGAAAAGGTGGAATGAAAGGAAGCAAACTGCGGTCTTGTTGTCATTTCCTGTGTCGTAAAACTACGCCTTTCACTGTGACTCAACTTAATACAGCTTTTTTTTTTTGGAAAGATTTTCTTAATTTCTTTGAATTCACAACGTATAAATGAAAACTGAGTTATTAAATTAAAAAAACACTTAAAAATTTTCTTTTTTGTGAACAAAAAATTTCTTAAAAAATATTTTGGAGGGATTTAAGATGAATTTTAAAGTAGCACTGGGTGCCGTATGCGAAATGAAGTTGGTTGTAATCTTATAAAGTCGAAGACGAATGGTCTGAAATCTTATCATCAGACATACTCGAGCCATATCTGGAAGACTTTTTGAAAAAATATTATTGCAATTGGTGGGTTACCTTATAAAAAGGACGCGAGTGTTCTGTCTTAACTGCTTTAGGCTATTCACTAAAAGGGATTTTTACCATTCCACTCATTTTCTAAGTTTATTTTGGATTCATGCCCACTATTTCTTTTCTTTGTTTCTTTCTCCTCCTTTTTTCGTTTTCTTTTTTTCCAACATGTCTGATTTGGCTGTTCTTTCTTGCTTCCAAGATTTTACTGAATCTGGGACAAAATAAATAACGGACCCTTTAAGAGTCGTATTCCTAGATGACACAGTGGAGTCAACCGCCAAATATTAATAAAATTAACAAAATCGAAATTGCTAACTTTTTACTGTTCAAAATGTTTGAGTATTTGGTTTTGGTTAAGAACATTACAAAAATCGTTAAGTTCTTTTTTCAGGTAAAAAAATTTGGGTTGGGTTGTTTGATTTATACAGGGTGTTTCTTAATTGGTGTCCCGTCTTTAGGTCCAAATAACGGCTCAAGGGGAACAGGTGGGGGGAAAATGAATATTGATTATTTGGTTTTGATGTCCACTAATTCCGAATAAGAAGATTTCGCGTCCCTGGGGATGAAGGGGTAAATTTTGAAAATTTTAATTTTGTACGGGTAGGGGTTAGTCCCCATGTGTTATTTAGAAAGTTGTAGAGCATCATGTAAAATGTGGGTTTAGCAAAAAACCCGGTGAAAAAATCTCATCCCCTGCCCCCTTTATCGAGTGGGTAAAGTGAAAGGTATGGCTAGCCGATGTGGACAAAAAACATACTTATTAGAAAACAGTAGGGCCTACATTTGGAAAATTAATGAGAATGAATGAGTCGTTACCCTGAAAAGCTAATAAATTCGACCGGGCTTTCCCCCCCCAGGAAAAACATGAAATTTGAAAACTGTCCCCCTTTATGAGTTTTTCTGTTTTTGTCTACATTAGCTAGCCATACCTTTCACGTTAACCACTCGATAAAGGGCAGGGGATGAGATTTTTTCTCCGGGTCTTTTGCTAAACCCACACTTTACATGATGCTCTACAACTTTCTAAATAACACATGGGGTCTAACCCCTACCCCTACAAAATTAAAATTTTCAAAATTTACCCCTTCACCCCCAGGGACGCGAAATGTTTTTATTCTGAATTAGGGGACATTAAAACCAAATAATCAATATTCATTTCCCCCAATCTGTTCCCCTTGAGTCGTTATTTGGACCTAAAGACGGGACACCCATTATGAAACACCCTGTATATGCTTTCACAAAGTTGAACGGAAGGCTATCATTAAGAGAACGATGAAAAGACTCAAATGCGAAGACAAAAATCTAACTAGGAGTTTATGGCTCTGTTAAGTAGAAAGAATTGTTTCCCCAGTTTAATGATGACTTTTATATGTCAAAGATAATATTGGAGAAAATGTATTATCACGAAAATGGGAACTGGGTTAAAAACCTATTCGCTGGTTAAAAAATAAAGAATGCTGTGAGATATCTGTTAACATTTTTTACGCCTAATTAGATCAACATTTTCACTTTACTTTATTTTCACACAATTTTAGTAATCCTAGAACAAATAATGCAGACAAAATAGATTTTAAAAAAGACTTCTTTTATAAGAAACAGGTTGTCGGTTTTTAAACTTTAAAAAAAAATCTAAAAAACATAGTAATAAAAAAGTTAATTATTTGAAATATCTAAAATTGACTTAAAAATTCAATAGAAAAAAAGCAAATTTCTATTAGATTAAGGAGCAATGTTAAAAAGTCACGAAAACTTCTCAGAGGCATCAAAAAGGTTAGAAAATTCTTGCCTAGAGAAACATGGAGCCGATGGTCATGCATTTCAATTACACATCCGTGAATAACATGAATTATTCAAGATGTGTAATGAAAGTCAAAGAATTCTATCGAATTATTTTCTTTAAAAAAGTCGACATCTGTATTCAGGTTCAGATTAAATGTAATCGCAAGAACTTTACTGCTTGTGTAAACAGTTGAGACTGCACAGATGAAGGGCGGATACCACTTTTCCACAAAAAGAGATTTTAATCCTCATAGATGTATACATTTCGGCTACTAAGTAGCCATCTTCAGTATGAATCAAATAACAACACAATTTGTACAAGTATTTATAAGAGAAATAAACCAATCAGAGAGAACCAAAATTTAAACGTCTAACAACTAAACATAGAACCCGATTGGTTCTAAAACCGCGGACTTAGTAGAGAGCTAATTTCCTCCTGGATCAGAATTGAAAAAATAGTTATTTAACAAAGTTTAATATGGGTTTCCATACTGTTAAATCTAAAGGTCCATTATCAAGATTCATCAGTTTGTCTCCTTGATTCTTCAAGATCTCCATGGACTCCAAAAAATTCAACTTTTTGCAGTCGTCCACGACATGTAAAATCTTTAAAACAGTGTGGAACTGTAAAACAGTGTGGAACTTACTAAAAAATTAGAAAATGTTATCATTCCAGACAATCACATTTTGGTATCGTTTGATGTCACCTCCATGTTCCCCAGCATACCGATTGATGATACTATAAATATTCTCGGAGACTTTTTAGACTTTAATGATATACCGCTGGCTCAAGTTAGAGATCTATTGCTGCTTAGCAGGCTATGTTGCTACAATAACTTCTTCCAATTTGACAAAAATTTTATAAAATGGAAAAAGGTACCCCTATGGGTAGCAGCCTGAGTCCTTTCTTAGCTAACCTATTTTTGAACCATCTTGAAAATCTTGCATTTACTAAATTTTCCTATTTCCCGGAAGTCTGGTACAGGTACGTGGATGATGTTTTTGCAATCTGTAAAAGTGATCAAGTAGACCAACTTGTAAACGACCTTAACAACTTATGTCCATCTATATCTTTTACTGTTGAGAGGGAACTCAACAATTCCCTCCCATTCTTGGATATACTTGTGCATAGGGAAGGAAGGACGCTAACTTTTGATGTATACAGGAAACCGAACTTTGTCCCTGCTTACATTAGGAGTGACTCAAATCACTGCTTCGGCCATAAATTGGCAGCATATAACCACATGATAAATAGAGCTTTAAAAATCCCAATGACGCAAGACAAAAGGAAGGAGGAGTACAACAAGATCAAAGAAGCTGCTATCTTCAATGGTTTTAAAACTGAAACAGTGGACAAACTTATCAAGAGGCAAACGTTCAAGATGAAGATAGAAAGATACACAGCCCTCACCGATTGCGCCCATAGAAAAGATAAAAGATTTATCAATTTGCCCTACAATAGAAACCTGACTAGAGGCATTGAAAGGATTTGCAAGATGTTCGACTTGCAGGTTGCATACAGAAGCAGCCATACTCTCAAAAGACTCCTCGGCAACACCAAGGATCAAATAGAGGCACATGAAAGATCCGGGATTTATGAAATCCAATGTGGGACATGTGACCTTAAGTATATTGGCCAGACCCGCAGAAGGATAGAGACGAGGATTAAAGAACACTTTGATCACATTAGAAATTATAGACCAGAGAAATCCTCTGTTGCGGACCACATATTGAAGACAGGACATGAATGGAAAAAGGAAAACTTAAAGATTTTACATGTCGTGGACGACTGCAAAAAGTTGAATTTTTTGGAGTCCATGGAGATCTTGAAGAATCAAGGAGACAAACTGATGAATCTTGATAATGGACCTTTAGATTTAACAGTATGGAAACCCATATTAAACTTTGTTAAATAACTATTTTTTCAATTCTGATCCAGGAGGAAATTAGCTCTCTACTAAGTCCGCGGTTTTAGAACCAATCGGGTTCTATGTTTAGTTGTTAGACGTTTAAATTTTGGTTCTCTCTGATTGGTTTATTTCTCTTATAAATACTTGTACAAATTGTGTTGTTATTTGATTCATACTGAAGATGGCTACTTAGTAGCCGAAATGTATACATCTATGAGGATTAAAATCTCTTTTTGTGGAAAAGTGGTATCCGCCCTTCATCTGTGCACAAGTATCCACAGTTCGACAAGGTCAGTTAATTATATTGTTTATATAATTTTAGCTATTAGTTGAGACTGATTAAAGATGCTTCGAAAATTGATTTCGGGAGTATAGAAGTCTGCAACTAAGCGTATGGAATGCCTGTCGTACAAACTACAAATACAGGATGTACATATAAGAACGTCCCTACTTTAGTTTGCTATATTTCTTTATTATATAAAGCAATGTAAAAATTAAACGTTCATTTGTAATGAATATTACAAATATTCCTCCCTCATAAAACAATGTCTATACGATATTCAAAGTCCTCCCATTCTCTCCAGCATATCAGTGATTGCAATTCCCGCATATCACTTTCCGTTGCTGTTGTAATTCGAATTTTTAATTCATCCAATCTTCCCGGCAAATTGATCTAACGCGAAATTTTGCATAGCCCCATAGGAAAAAGTCAAGTGGGTTATGTCTAGGGACCAGACGGGTCAGTGATGGAGAACCTATTCCTGATTCTCACAAAGAACCATCAAACGTTGGGGAAGCTTCGTTCAGAAATCTATGAACATTAAATGTCATATAGTTGCTTGTTTTGGCATTTTTTGATATTATGAATTAGTGGCATTAATTGTTGCTTTTGGTGAAACTTTGCATAGTGTTAATTTTCCGTTACAGCTAAATACAGTATGGCTGTATATCTTATAGAAAAAGTTTCCTCTGCGTCTTTATGGCTCTTTTTTTACGGTAAAAGATTACTCGAATCTTGTTGCAGTGTATTCAAACATGCCCTTTGATGGCTTACTCTCAGTGTCTTAAGGAAAGTTTCAATAAATACAGAAACGATCTTCAACGATGTTCCATGGAAACGAAATATTGTTGCGTGCTCCATAAGATACTACGATTTCGCTTATTGTTGCCGATTACATCGGCGTATAGCGATCCAGATTTAAAGCGTAATTTACTAGTGACAGAGTTCAAAAAGTGCATATTAAACTCGAATACAAGAGCATGAATAAGATCCACCTATGTCGTATTTCACAGACTAAATTCAATATTTGCAAACTGTCATAGCCTTTACCAGACAACTTAATCTAGATCCAAATCGGGACATCCTAACAGGTCTGGCTGACAAAGAATTGGATGAGAGTATCGTGGAAACCCTAAGTCAATGTCGGTGGATGATGTAGCAAAAAAACAGTACATCGAAAAGTATGGTGAAAAAACAAAATGTCGCAAAAATATGAAGACTTACATAAAGCAGAAAGTTCCAAAGAGGACCAATAGACAAATCAATTTGGCTGTCAAATCTGCCAGTTTAATTTATATAAACTTGGTTACCCACGATGACATCTGAGTTGCAACGACGAGGAAATGTATGTTTAGAAGGGTTTTTCATTTCCGAACCTGATGAGGTTCTGGACGATTCTGTAGCTTCAATCGATATAGAGAAAAAATTCTTCTCTGGCATACAATCTCCCCGATATGGTCTGAAAAATGCACCTTTCTTCGGGCAGGGAACAAGCAACATTTTGATAATTGAACAAGTAACAAGGAACAACAAGGCTTTTTGATAATTGTTTCAGTATTTTTTGAGACATTCCTTGCATTCGTCCTCATTAGATATCCAAACACCTGAAACCTTTTAAGTCGTTGAACATGTTTATTGTATCAAGTAACGCACGTTTAACGAATCGCTTCCAGATAAATTTCATATCGAGTTTGCGAGGGAAAAATTGAACACAAATTTCAACCAGAAGAAGGAAAGGAGTGATACACCACTTGTCTAAGAGAATTTTTTATACTTTCAAGTAAGAACATTTAAACTATTAAGCAGTCATAATTTATACAGCTTAGCATTTGAAATGTGCATACATGGAAGAATAAAATCTCTTATGGCCAGTGGTGCGTCGTCTCCTTGTTTTTTTTTTATTTTTTTACAAAATTTCAAAATCACAATAATTTTGGTGACGTTAAAATCGGAGTAAGAGTGGCGTTAATTTGCATTATGGAAAGATCTGAATTTTTTTTTCTAGAGACTATCAGAATCTTTTTTCCTTTATCGGATCGTCTCTAAGATCCTTATAGACCAAACACATAATATTTTTTGAAAACGGTAATAATATCTTTTCTCTCATTCTTAACAGGGAATTGCCTGTTCAATGATAATTATCAGTTCACTTTTTTTCGATTACAAACACGAAGAAGTCTGCTTTTTGTCATTGTTGAAGGAAGTCCTCCGTCGATTCTGATCTACAGGAGCAGAATAGATGATGGTAATTTGAAGATGCATGCTCAGAACTGTACGATGGAGGCGGACAGAAGTTAAGCAGCAATTCGATATCAATCACTAATTGAATTCTTAGTTGTTTCTGACAAACTGCATCGATCAAGAACTATACGTAGTTGCTGCCCGTAGATTCATGTATTGTAGTAGATGATTCTCTTCAACTCCATCAAATTGAGAGCAATATTCTTCTGAGGATGCAAGATCGAGAATGGCCCGGGGACTTGCAATTTCTGGTGGGAGAGAGTCGTTTCTTTCCGTTTCTTAACATTCACCTGGAACACCCATTTCTCTTCGGGAGATGGCTCACAACGTTGCCTAGCGAAAAGAGAAGCGCAAATTGTCCGCCGTTGGAGTTTGTTCGCCTCGGACAATTTGTGCGGGATCCGCGAGCCGAGTCTCAAATACCTTTTCCCGTTGCGTTGAAATGTCTGAGCACGGCCTACGGAGAGCAGTTCATCTGCTCAGATAATTCTCGAGGTGTTTGGCACGGTTCTTATGGGGTATAACGCTTAAAACCTGCTTGCCAGAGCTTATTTCAGATCCAGAGTTTGTGCTGTATTATATTATTTATTTAAAATTATAAAGTGAGAAATTAAATACAAAGATGACAATTTAAACAATTGATAAGTATTATAGTTCAATCTTGAACAAAAATGCAGTTAATAGTCTTGTTAAAAGATTTAAGAATTTTTTTTCAGATAATACATAGTCTATTACTTTAAAAATTTTAATACACGCATGTAAACATTCTCACGCACCTCCCAGTCGAAAATTATATTTATTTCAAAATACCGTGTGGATATTTTAAATCGTTTATTTTCAAAAATAATTATCTGAAAATATGACAACGGATTTTTTTTTTATTTTGCCAACGTGTGTAGGTGTTTTTTTTAACGAATTAAAAAAAATCTTTAATCTGAAACTGGAAGAAAGCGTTTCTTAATATCATTTACGAAAGGATTTGTGGTTGAGATTAATGTAATACCGGTAATTGTAAGTTATCCTTTAATATTACAACGCATTGCATCACTTCTGAAAATCCCAAAGGATCTAGATTATCTCCGTTTATTAACTTGCAGTTTTTTGAAATCGCATTAAAACTCTTCTTAATTGATTCCACGCATCCTAAAGGAGCGACAGCGATTTACGAGAAATTAGTAATCTATAAAAAGTTGCTAGCATTCAGCAGAAATGAACCTAAACTCGATTCGTCTTTTTTTCTTCTGAAAACATTAAATTACATAATGTCGACAGAAAGTTGCATTAAACTTGAACAGGTTAAATAATAAGAACTGAAATTTAATTCCATTATAATAAGTTTTATTATATTTTATTATATATTTTCTACCTGTTTCAAAGTAACGTTGGTAAAGCTTTTATGAGAAAACTGTGAAGGGAAACTAAAAAATTAAAATTGACATTATCCGGACCCTAATTTTTTTTATATTTCGGGGGGTGGAGAGGGTCATGCCGTCAAGAGCAATGGATCATGGAGATTGCACAAGAGCATAAAAAGATCTTCGCGATCTGAGTGGGTGACGAGGTCGGTCACAACAGTTCGTTTGAAGACAAGGTAATCATGCCAATCGAACAGTGGGGGCCTAGATAAGGAGAAGACCGGTGGAAGGAATGAGATAAAAGGTGGGATTGAAAGGAGGAAGGAGACTGCATAAAGATCCACGTGAATGAACCATCCAAAACGTTGCGTCAGGAAAGAACATTACGATTCAAGTCTTAATAACTTTAAAGGAGACGGGAGGAGAGAGAGGCTTGTGACCTATCTTCTTTTGCCAGGTTCAAGAAGCGGATTAGGCTCCAGTCTACTATAAAAAATATATGCAAATCTATAGACTGAATGGATTAAATGGGCTAAACCTCTTAATAAAGAGCAGGTTTGTTATCTCGTTTATATTAAGAATACTTACATTAAAAGCTGTAAGATAAACGCGTCATCTTCTGGAAATCCATTTTCATTCAGATTTACCATAGCATAGATCCCTTTTTCATGAGTTCAGATGTAACGATTTCTATAATGATAGTGCAGAATTGTGCTTGTTAGTTACGAGACAAGAAACTGAGAGTTATCGGACGAAATAATGTTGGAGTTTCTCAGGCAATCCATCAGCGTTTTAGACATAGATGAAAGCGTTGCAATTTTATGCAGAATTTAAACCTAAATTTACCCTATTGAGAAAAATTTATTAAACATAAATTATTTTTATTCTCAACTCATATAAAACACAAGCACAAAACATTACCAAAAATTTCTACTGCAGCGGAGATTGTGTTTGTTTATAGTCTAAACCTATAAACATACAAGTCGACTATATTTTAGAAAATTCCAAGTCGATCATAGAAAATTATTTTATGGCATAGTTGGAATATAAAAAGCGTCCTTCAGATACACCACAGAAAACAAAAAATCAGAGTGACCAGCACGTCCGGCTGCGAAATGCCAGATTGTTGTCCCTCGAGTTTTCATCTAATTTGGGAATTAATAAATGCTCTAATATGTTACAGTAATCATCCCAATCACAGTTGGTTCCATGAAGATTGGAAAAACGGGCGAAGACTGCGGACAAATACACAGTCGAGCAATATGATAATCACCACTAATTTTACCTGATCCGCAACGATGAATAAATAACCAAATTCGGGTCAGAGTGCCTGTCACGAGTAGCCTATTAGTAGACCCAGACAATGGCAATAAAACTAACACAAGATCATAATACTGCTAATATCAGCTTATTCTTTCTATATTGGTTGCAAGGTGATTCTTTTCGGATATTTCCGAAGTTTATTGATCAGTGCTTTAAGAAAACATTAATATTTCAAATGAAAATACAGTTGACTCGCGATAATCCGACATTTGCCAGTCCGACACCACGCTCAGTAGTCCGACGCCGCGTCGGATGACTGCCAATGAATATAGTTTTTGGTAATCCGACATTGTTTGATAATCCGACACCCGCTCGGTCCCGTAACTGTCGGATTATCGCGAGTCAACTGTGCAGTAAAACCAGTCTAATCTGGAATTGCACGGAACCAAAAATATTTTCCAATGTAGACACGTTCCCTCAATAGAGAGGTGAAATATATACAGGGTGAATACAAAAGTCTGAACCCCCTTTTATTTTTTGAACCGAAGCAGATAAAAGAACACGTGATTGTGGGTGATTGGTTGGTCCGATTTGGATGATATTTTTGTTTTGTTTATTTTTTTATGCTGAACAAGTTTGCAATTGGGTTTTTTTCTCCATCCCTTACGGTTTTTGAGATAAATTTTGAATGTGTCCTAATTTGCATATTTGGGTTGATGAAAAGTGCACCATAGGATAGGCCACCCACAACTTCCTAATCATTGGATTCATCAAAATTGACATATCTGCTTCGGTTCAAAAAATAAAAGGGGGGGTTCAGACTTTTGTATTCACCCTGTATATACCTACTAGTTGTTACCCGCGGCTTCGCCCGCCCGCGCCATCTGTTGAGGGGAATTACAAAGCAAAAGCAGATAATTTTAAATGAAAACCCCAGAAAGTGGGGAAGGGGGGGGTCGTAGGGGGCTGATTTTTGGCGATAGAGCAGGTCCTTTATTGATAAGCCTGCCCTGAATATTTCAAGTCGCTAGCTCAAACCGTCTAGGAGGAGATAGAATTACAGATAAATAAATAAATACACGCAAGAGTTTTAGTATATAGATACCTCTGTCGGGACTATATTTTTTTCCAGAAAAGACAGGCTTCCAGATTATGGAGGGTCCAGATTAGACAGGTTGCACCGTATATTATACACAAATGAAAATAAAATTCATAACTAAGAGACCGATACTTTTTATAGTTCATTACTGAATTATCGGTGCTTCATATGACTCTGCCATTAAGTATATGAGAATTTCTTATTCTGTAGATACCAAAAGCCCTTTGATGTACGAGGATTGCCCACTAAAGTAATGCTCCATATACAGGGTGATCCAAAAGTCAGGAAAAACTTTAAAAATCAATAATTCGCGCACGAATGCAGATAAAAAGAGACTGTTTTTACACAGAAAGATTGAAATGAAGTCGGATTTTTTTCCAGGAAAAAAAAAATTAATGCTAGAGTTGTTCAGCTTTTGACCAACAGATGGCGATGTCAAGTTACAAACATTAGAGTCACTATATATATTCCTTATCTAGTGACTCTAACATACGCACATTTTCAGACGGTAAGATGCCGGATTAACTATCAGTGAGACGGAATTGTCACTATCTGCTTCCGAAATAGCGTTTGTAGCGAGTGCTGCTCTTTAAGCTGACAACGCCATCTGTTGGTCGAAAACGAACAATTCTAGTATTAATTTTTTTTTCCTGGAAAAAAAATCCGACTTCATTTCAATGTGCAAACAGAATCTCTTTTTCTGCAATCATGTGCGAATTATTGAGTTTTAAAGTTTTTCCTGACTTCTGAATCACCCTGTATTTTCCTCAGCATTAATAAGAATGGAAAAGTTTAATTTTGCATGCTGCGAATATGAAGTTTCCCGCGTTTGTGTACGAAAATGCATGACAATCCCTGAGATAGCTTACCTGTAGTAACGTGTTAAGTGGCGTCTATAAAAGATTCGCGTTATTTAAAACGAGTTGTGATTGAATTCATAGAGGTTGTGAATCCATAGGATACAGTTGATCACTGGACTTAGAGAGTTAAAGCAGGGCATACGTTATTTGTTTCGCGATGGCGCAAATCCGTACAAGTTTATGGGGATGATGTAGAAAGTTTGATTGGGCCCACTGGGGTGTGAGTTAAGGGAAGTTAGAGAGGACCAAGTGATCTACATGGTATTTAAACATGTAAAGGAGTGAAATTCGATATGCAGATTCCTCTATGCAAGATCTACATTATTACAATAGCCAAATTGACCAGTGGGGTCGGAATTGTGGGGGTGGCAGTCACTTGATCTTTAGAACTATGGCAACTATGGCATGTGATAAATCATTCGATCGGAAATGATGAGAAAGGAAAGAAGATTTATATTTTTCTAAATACTATGTTCGAAAAAATCAATTTTTAATAAAAAAAAAATTGGGAGATTAAAAAGTGCTGATAAAGGAGTAAAAATAGATGAACTCAGGGCTTCCACTACTCTCCTCGGAGGGATTGTTTTCTTGATTACCTTATGAGAATTGCCATGCAAGTTGAATAATTAATTTCAGAAGGAAAATTATGAGGCATTATTTTATGAGCAGTCCTTGTTAATTATGTTCAAATTACAATGTAAAATATAATCCAAATGATTATAGAATAGAATCCTCTTAGCAGTATTAAATGGTATATACTACTGGAAAGAGAAGAAAACCTATCTGGGAACTGGATTTTATTTCTTAAATTACATCTACAAATGTTAACCATCTGTATAAAGAAAATGGTTGAAAATCATTTGCAGGTCCACGTTCATATCGTGTTTCCTGTTTTCTGGGAAAGTCACTAAAATAAATTTGTTTTCACTAATTATTTAAATATTTTGGTTGAAAAGTCTGGTGGTCCCATTGTGGTTAAATGGGAGCCTGTCTAGTCCATTACAAAGCATGTAGCTTTCTGTGTCAGCAGTTATGCCTGTGCGTGTAAAGAGCAACTTTCCTAATGACATCCAGAGAAATCTGTTCATATATCAGACAGTTCGCACTCTATTTAACTCATCCCATCAAAATCAATCGATCCTAATAGATTCTTCAGATGAGTTTGTCTGCTCCCGTTTCAGTCAATGGCTTGAGTTAATTCAGATGCTCACGCAGGCAGCCAAGAAGTTGACGTAATTTCGCCACGGTACTGTCACGAAACTCCTCATCGATTCTCAGTGTACAGGCATACTATACACTTCCACCCTTCATCGCAAGGAAGTTGAGTTCATTAACGTCGTGTTTTATGTCTCATTCTGACAGATTTGTTCTGTTTGGAAGGAATTCATCAAAGAAATGAAATAGATTTCGCTTATATTTTAAAACTTGCTGAATTGATGAATTCGTTGTTACTTCTCTTTGTATCCCATTCAATCAAAACGTCTTTGTGTTCAAATACCTTAAGTGCAACAAATAGCTGAATTTTAATTGAAGGATAAAGTAATGAATGGATTTTATTACATGGCATATCTCAGATGTTTAAATTAATTTTACTTTCCTATTTTCATCAATAAATAATTGAAGGAACTGGTAAACGACATTTTTAAACTGAATTTTAATCAGAACTTTAGAAACGATGCAGTAGTTGTCTTTTAAGAAATTCCATTCGATTTTAAGCTGCGTAAGTAAGATTTTAATCACCGTGAACTTATCCGATTTGTGAATATTTTCAAAACCATTTTTCCAGTTTAAGATTGTTTTCCGATAATAACGAATAATATTCATTTTATTACACTGAATGTATACTGTAACTGTAGATATAATGAAAATGCCGGTTTGATTTTGCGTAAGTTCTCTTTAGTAGAAAATTCAATTTAAGTGTTTTGCACAAATCGTATCGTAAACACATTTATCTTTCATTTAGGCAAATTTCTGTTGCTGAAATCAAATGGTTAAAAATGCACTCACTCTTGCTTTCTCCTCAGAGAATATTGCTGTAATCAACTAATGTCTATCGAAGCAGGAAAAAGGGAAGAAGAGAGAGCGAGCGAGAGAAACATTATTTTATAGTATCCAAGGATTGTTTAACATTTCATTTTTCATGTAGTTCACTCTTTAAATTGTGGCGCAGGCAGTTTGGCAAAAAGAAGAAAAAAGTGGAGTCCGCAGTCTGTTATTAATAATTAGTGTTCTTGCTAATTAACTTTAAAGGGGAAATTATTAAGAAACTCGAATGTCGAAATTTCTTTTAAAGATGATAAAATATACACTACATTGATAACTGTTAAAATGCAGTAGTTGTAAAATTGAAATAATAATCTTATATAATTGCTAATATACAGAAGTCAGGTTTGTTTCTTTTTAATTTTGAGTGCTGGATGGCCATGTTTATTTTCTTTTATAATTCAAGGGAAACGCGATAAAAAGTTGCAGTAAAAATAACACCATATAATATGACAAATTGATTTCTTGAATGGTAGTTTATACACTGAATACATACAAATTATTAGAAATCAATAATAATCAATCTTACGCTGGTCTCACTGATAAACAAATATGACGTAAACTATGTATGATAAAAATTAGGTTTTGGGGAGAGCTCCATATATCCGAATGCTATATTCCTATGGTTTAACGCATGATTATATACGAATACGAAAGAAGGATAATAAGTTCTCGGATGGTAGGTTCGAGTACCACCAAAACGCCAAGATTTACCGGCTTTTCTAAAACTGCATCAAGAGCGTTCAATGAGTTGCCCGAAAAGCAAAATACAAGCGCCGAGAGATTTATATTCCTAGGGGCGAAAACATCTGCTCGATAATCACAGGTAACGTCGACTAATCAGGTGTACCGTACTTGTGCATTGTCTTCCCTGATGGTAAGACTCTTTCCAACAGGATGACATTCCATCCCACAAGACATGAATTGTCACATAGTCGTTTGAGGAGCATGGCAGTGGCTTACAAATACTACTTTGGCTTCCATAATCTCCGGATCATAATTTTCTGGAGCCCATGAAAAAATGAGCTTGAAGGAGCTGTTTCGAAGCAAAGAGCCTCCTGTAGTGATTGTAATATTTTCAAATTCGTTTCTTCCTTGCCACGTCGACTTGAGGCAGGCTTGAATACCTAGAAAGCGATCCTATTAATTTGCTATGTCAGTATATACACGGTGTTTTTGAACTCGGTGCACTTCACAGGGTGATAAGAGATAACATACTGAACGTTTTTAACCAAAGAATGGATGGTGCAAAGTTCACCATTAAATCGCTACAAGGAAAAAATTACCAACAATTATGATGATGATGATGATTATTATTATTATTATTTTTAATTAACAATTTTATTGACAACTGATTACAGTAACTGCTCAAAGGAGCTACCACGAACAGTACACATGCCTGACATCTTCGAGACATTAATTGGCGGACAGTTTCAAAAATGCCTGGCATGTCACATACATTCCCAGCTGCAACTGCAGTTCTGGCAACTAACTCTAAATCCTCACCTGAGTTAACAGGAGCCTCATAAACTTGACTCTTCATGTGTCCCCAGATCAAGTAATCCAAAGATGACAAATCAAGAGACTTAGGTGACCAAGCAACAGGTCCGCCTTTGCCAATCCATTGGACCCCAAAAGTTGTATTGAATTTTTCCAACATTAAATTTGGAATTAATTTTTTAAATTTGCATGCTGCTTCCATGCATAATTCAACTGGTAATGGGTTGAGAATTTCCAACATTTTTCCCTGTAGCAATTTAATGGTGAACTTTGGACCGTCCATTCGTTGGTAAAAATGTTCAGTATGTTATCATCTTTAGCCCAATGAAGTTTTGCACAGTGTTCAAAAAAACCCTGTATATTATTATTATTATTATTATTATTATTATTATTATTATTATTATTATTATAGTGGCAACTATTAATTGCAACCGATACAAAAGAAATAACTGAAACCTCTACAGTCCCGTAGTGAAGTTCCCGGCATTGTGTAGAACCCATTTCCAAAGATGTGGAAGCCCGTTGTACAGTCAACCAAAGGAAATAATCCACACGAGTTTAATACTTAATATTACATTTCATGCTAATGTCTTGTTTTAATAGCTTTTTTAATTATAATTATTTAAATTTAATAATCTTAATAATGTTAACTCTAAATGTAATATTAAGTTATTAAAAATAAATTAATATTGAAACGGCAAAACCTAGAGTAAAATTCAAGTGTGGATTATTTCCCTTTGACGACTGTACATGCAAGTGTAGCAGCGCCAGTTCCAGAAGGAGCGGTCTATCGTCTGCAGAACAGTCCACAGTCGTACACCAGAATTACCATCAACATCACCTTCACATTATTGGGGTTCTGGCGCATTTTCACCGTAATGAGCCATTTTTTCGATTGGCGTTTCAGTTTGGGCTCATACGATCGGGCTTATGATACCTTGTCTCCTCCATCGTTATGATACGGTGTAGGAAAACTCTCCTTAGCGCTCATAGCGTTCCAAGTGGGATTGCGCAGCATCGCATCGTTGCCATTTCTACAATTCCATCAAATGTTGCGGAACCCATCGCGATGCAATTATTTCAAGCATTTAGAACGGTCTCTCACAGACGCTATTCTTCGCAGCACAGCGCAAATCTTCTTTTATCTTTCTTGCGCATGGACGAATTTAATTTGCAGTAGGTTGCGGTACCACCTTAACGTCTGTTTAAGACTAAGAAATACTAGATCCGTATCCTTGTATACTTACATACGTGTTGTCCTTAATAAAGAAATAGCCCTCGTGTATAGAAAAACGCTTCAGCTTGCAGCAAAAGCGAAACCAGTTAAAGTGGCATTCATTAATTAACTCTACCAACGCACATAAAATTTTTAGTCCAGCGCCTCATACACGATATTTAGTTTTACAGTTTGAGACAAACTGCTTTTAATAACTATTTTTTCCAAGAATTAAAATAACGAAAAATAAAAACCAAAAGGAAAATGAGGCTGAGATGCTGCTGTGAGGCTTTATGATGCCAAAGCAATTTTTAATGGGAAATGTTATCATATACATACTATAATTAAGTATTTTTTATTTAATTTTGTACTTTTAATTCTAATAAAATAACAGTTTACTTCTAGTCTATTTTCTAAAAATAATACATAATTGGTGACGTACCAAACACACGGACAAAATAGAATTACTGCTTTTAATTAATAATTATAATTTTAATTAATAATCTATGTCTACTTTGCCCAACGGTAGAAAAACTGAACAAACCCAATTAAATTTCCAATTTCGATTGTTAGATATTGTTATAAAATACATGTAACAAATTGGAATGAACTTTACCTAACATTCTTCTGTTTTTCAATTTTTATTGCAATTATGTCTTATTTAAGATGGCTTATGTCTTCAATTGTACTTGAATCTATACAGTTATATAAGCACTATAATCTAAAACAAAAAATACAATATCAGAGCTATAGCCAGAAAGTAACTCTGCGGCCTAGGTGGTGCAATTAACAGTGTTAATATCGCTTGAAATACAACATATAGTTTTAAAGTTATTTTTTTCACACGGTAATGGATTTTAATTGATGAATAAATTTGTTTCGAAGATTATGCGATCGAAAGTTCTCCATTAATGACCCATCTATAATTGTTTTCAAGACAGTCTTGTGTTTCATGGAGCTCTTACCTTTCTTTCCACTGGGTGGGAATAGAAATCTATAAATATGTTCCGTCTCCGTCTATTTGTCCGCTAAATTCTGGGTGGAAACATGCTTCTATAGACTTTACGCTCGATATTTGAAGATTTTTATGAAAATTTATCGGGACATTTCCATTTCCACGCATTAGAGAGATTTTTTGAGAACATTATCCTCATTGAATTTGGCAGATGGAAAGTAGCGATAATTTCTAAAAATAGCGCTATGAACGGTTTTATTTTTTTAAAAATATCGAAAATAATAAGAAATTTTTTTTTTGGTTTTCAATTTACCTTTGGGGAGACGGGACCTGTTGCGATATCGTCGATCCATTTCGATCCATCACAAACGGAGGAAATGCTTATAGCTTTTAAATCACGTTCGTGTTTAAATAAACTTTTTTATTCCTGTATAATAATTTAGCTAGGGAATTTCTTTGTATCCTACAAAAACTTACTTTAACATTGATTTCTTTTCCCAGTTAGGAACTTGTTTGCTGTCAACAGAACTGTAATAACAATCTATATTTTCCATAGTCGAATTTCTTGGAATTCTTCCTGACAATGATTTTAACCTTTATATGTAATTTTATGGGTTATTTTGATAACATGACCTTCTTTTGATGTCTTCACAATTCCCCGTAGACTGTTTTCGTTGTTCTTGGGTGAAGACGCTGGGTAACAGAAAGGCACACAGAGACTCATTAAGGAGTAGTAAAAGTTAAAAAACAAGCCTTCTTCCATGCTGTTTAAAGAAAAATGCTAAAATATAATGCGTGCATTTTCATTTTCCTTTGTTTTGTATATTATGGCGATTATTTTACCTTTTGAGAAGAATTTTTTTTAAAATAAAGATAGCGTTATTTTCAGTTGTGATTGCATTGCAAATCTTAATACAAAATATTCTCTACACACAATGGTCATCCAGCGAATCGTTCGCCATTTATTTTTCGGAAAGAAAACAACGCGTTAAAAATGGAGATCCTGGAACAAGTAAAAACACAGCTACCATCTGTTTTCAAAGGATGTACGCTTCAGACGACGAACATGGAAAAATAGGATTTTCTATTAATTTTTTTTCTCTCTCCTCATTCGGTTGCCATGGGAGATCGTCGTCATCGTCGGCGACATTTCTAGTGGATCTCTTCCGTCGACTTATTAGATAAATAACACGTATCTGGCCTTCATCATGGATGTGAGAAATTGCATCCCGAAAGTACCGATAGCAAAATTTCATTTTTGAAGTATTGCCACGCGAACTTCGCCTCGAGAAATGAAATTGGATGCCCGTATGGTTTGGAAAAAATAAAGCCTCAAGAATTACTCTATAGTTGATAAGGGGGGCGATTTGTAGTTGGCCAAACGCCTTCTAAAGAATATGCTTACTTTAATAAAAGGAATCGTATTCGTCGTGAAATCTTGAATTACTTTTAATTCAATTCTTTAAAAAATTTTTTTCTTTTTATCTTATAAAAAATTTGGAGAAATGATTGGTTTGATAGCTATTATCTCCAAATATAAGCTGTTAAAAATTCTTAAAGAATAAAGAAACAAGTCAAAAAAGTGATACGATAAACTTTTTAATGCCGACGCGTTTCTCTATTACACAATTTTTTTTTTGTTTAACTTTTACATTATTTTTCTTAATTTTCTTTCAATTAATAGAGAAATTCTTATCCGAGATTATCATTTTGAATAAAAATTTTAAAAAAAATGTTAATATTTGAGAGATGTTCTTTACCTTTCCCCGCACTAGTATTTGATTTTAATTTAGTGCTGATAACAAAAAAGAAGAAATCATTCCAGTTTTCCCATTCCTTTGAGCATAGCGGTTCGTTCCCCGATTGTTGCAATTTTTTCATCAGATATTTCGATATTATCACTTCGCTTAGGAGTATCATTCTTAGATATATTCAGCATCATTTGTATTTAAAACTTAGAATAAATTTCTTTAATTTGGGAATCGAAATTGCGAGGTGAAAGTTATTAGGCGTTATCAAAGAATAAAAGCCTTAAACAAAATTGGTGAACTGAAGAGTCTATATTGATAAAACCGTGTAATTAATGTATTTCTTATGGTTGTTTTATAATTATAGATATACACAATGCATTCAAAAAGTTCTAGGACTGAGTTTTTTGTTTTTTTAATAAAAACATACTCTTGGCGCCATCTCTACAGAAATTATTGAAACATAGTCTTATTGACACCCCCCATTTGTTTTGTATTGTTTCGAGTAACACATAGAAGCGATGCTATGGAGTTTTTGTTTTTGTTTACGCGGTAAAAAAGTTTATGATAGAACAAAGAGCGGCCATGAAGTTTTATTTTAAATTGCTCTAAAATGGCTACGGAAATATTACAAATGACACAAACCGCATATGGAAATGATTGTCTGACTCGTAGCAATGTGTTCGAATGGTATTAACGTTTCAAGAATGGGCGTGAGTCGCTGGAAGATGATCCGAGAGAGATTCGTCCCGCCACAAGCGTTAACGCTGAAAACGTTGAAATTGTCTGCTCGTTGCTAGCCAATAACCGCCGAAGCAGTATCAACATGTTAGCCGAAGAGACTGATATTGGTGTAGGAAGTGCTGTGGGAGTCGGGTTGTGATTTCTGCTGCACGACATTCTACCAACGCATTCGCCAATTCTTGTCAGTTAGTTTTTGGCGGGAAAAAAAGCGACAGTCATCGGACACCCTCCATACTTGCCTGAGCTGGCCCCCGCAGACTTCATGCTCTTCCTCAGGCTTAAATCCGCGTATAAGGATAGTGGTTTGAAGATGCGAAACCGATCAAGTGGAATGTAACGACTCTCTGAATGGGTTTTATTGGTAGACTTTTAAGGAGCCTCCGAGCGCCTGTACAAGCCTGTAGAAAATAATTTAATAAAATTAATTTAATAATTTAATAAAATTAATAGTAATTTTTGGTGTAGTCCCGAAACTTATTGAATGCACTGTGTATAAAAGGGGAAAAATGGAAAAAAATTAATGCTAGTTCTGTAATTACTCTGCTTCGTTCTTCACTTTGGTTGAATCCTTGTATTTCAATGAAAATACCAATTCTTAACAAGATTAAACAGAGTATAAAAAAACGACTTTGATGAAACTTTCACTATCGTCTAGCTAAAACCAGTCCATATCTTGAAAAAAAACTACTGAACCGATTTTGATGAAACTTTGGACTCTTCCCTAAGTTGAAAGATACTTAATCCAATAAAAAAAGAATTATTGCAATTCGATTTCTAATTCCTCAGAAATACGTGGAAAAACATACATACATTCCAAAATATTGTACCTACATACGAATCGAATTGATAACCTCCTTTTTTTTTGAAGTCGGTTAAAAAGTGACATTTTTTTGCACTTAATAAAAGGTGATTTACATTGAACAGCAATATTCCATTTTGGAGGAAAGGCCTAAGCTTTAAGGCGGGTTTTCAAAGACACGTCGTCTGCATGTACGTACGTATGCGTTTGAAAGACAACCATTCAGATCTCGTCGCATATCAACGGATCGCTCAAGCACGAGATCTGATTGGTGAACCTCCAAACGCATACGTACGCACACGCAGACAACGCGTCTTTGAAAACCCGCCTTTAGACTCTATAGTCTATCCAAACGGACGTGTCCAGTTATATTTCAATTTAGACACTGCTGCCAGAGAAAAATAACGATGTCTAACTATTGAATTCGAACATTTAGTGGGGTATGCCTCATTTTTCTTTCATTGGCCAAACTATAGTGGACCGGGTGATGACGTTCAGTCGAAACGCGTCGGCCAGTAAATCTCTTTTCTCATGTACTTGTATAGTATGATATTATTTTACTTATTTACATTTCCTACGCACATCTAACACAGTTTTAAATATGGATTTAAAAGCTTGTTGGATAAAAAATTATAGCAATATGTGATGTCGATGGTAAAGGCGCAAATGAAGTACGGGGTTAACGCTAGTCTTCCATTCCAGTTCAAATTAATTTTTTTTTTGTAGAGGAAGGCAATTTCGTACAATAACGGATTTTTATATTAAGATTGCCTTAACTCTTCTATAGCGAAAAATTATTTAATAGGAAGCTTTCAAATTGGATAATTGTATCAAAGAGACACAGGAACGGAGAATGACGTTAGAAAAGTCATTTAATAGAAAGCAGTTCGAGTATGCGTGTCTTTATTTTAGCAGAATATTTTGTCAAATGCATGTTCAGTTTGACTGTGACTTCAAGCAAATCTTCCGTCTTAAGGTAAAATTGGAGCTCAGGAATTCTTCCGAAGATTAATGGTATAGTATTCATTTTTTGCTCCGTCTTTTTATATTTTCTCCCCACCCCCCTTGCGAGGGTTTCAAGATTGGCGCCCTGGGCAGCATGCCCCCCTCTCCCTCGATACGCCACTGCAAGGCATACAATTCCATTGTTTTTAAATTTATTTTTTGGTAAGCGTTAAGAATTCGTAAATTAATTCGTACCATGCAAAATTTAGTCTACCTATGCAATATAGATTTCATTAAATATAGATTTCAATATAGATTTCAATATATATATTTAAATTACAAATCAGTTGTTTGATCCTTTTTGTGAAGGGATAAAGTTTTGACATGAAGTCTTAGTAAATCTGTAAAAATTCCATGCCAATTTAGGGTGAAGTTTATATAAAAAAAAAGTTAACGGATTTGATGCAACATCTAATAAAGAAACAGAAACACGGTTGAATAGTTTAAAACTGCTTCATTCCAGCTCATAAAAAACCACAAACGCGAAGAATCTCGACGAATTCAGATAAAGAGCTTGTTAGCTTTAATTCAAACGTCGCAAGAACATTTCTCCTATTACTTTGAATAAAATTTATCAAAGGTTGAAATTTCAGGAAACCTAAATCACACTCAAATGAATTCACAATCAGTTGCAAATTATCCGCACTCACTGTTTGTCATCTGTCATATTCACTCAAATGGCCTTCAAGATCCTTCAGAGGAGGTTCGGAACAAATACACCAATTGGTGAATTAGCTCTCGTTGAAACCCAGACTAGCAAGTGAAAAAAATTTAAACCAAACGAGAGGCAAAAGGAAAAACATGGCTTCATGCCAGGCGGTTGGAGGCCAGAAAATCGGTACTGGTGATCGGTTGGGGTTACGTGACATCAAGCCCTTTGTGACCCCGATATTTCACCCAATCCGCTTAAACTGTAAACCGTGGCCTAGGGTTGGATGACCTAACAAACTTATTTACGGCTCTCAGTGCACATGTAGTCACTTTCGTATTTTTCACCATCACCTAAATTGTGTAGCAAGAAAATAAAAAAGGCGCCCTATTACTAATCGTAATTGAATCATTACATGATAAGGATAAAGTTCTTATAAATTAGTGGCACAAATTTCATGCCACAGTCATGCATTTCGAAACTGTCCCTATCCCCAAACGATTGGATCTATTTTAATTTATATAATAAGTAATCCGATAAAGAAATTGGTTCCGTTTAATGTTACACAATGGAATTCAATAGTAGTGAACAAATGCATATGATAACATTGGTTTGCGATATGGATGTCGAACTGCAATTAAGGAAATTATGATTGAAACAGAATATGAGTGAATGTTTCATATTAATGTAATTGATTTAAGCCATTAATCTAAGATTTCTCACATTTTTTAACCTAAATGAAAATAATCGAAATTTGCTAGATCGCTGAAAATTCATCACATAGGACGAGAGCGAGAATAGTTCATACATACTTTTATTAAAAAGCAGTCCGCAACACTTCTTAATTTCCAGATTGTGTTGGTGTTACCTATTAGCTTAATGACTTTGCAGTAATGGTATTGCTCATAAATGTTACGTAACAATTAGAATTTCGTATAATATATACAGTGGTTAGCCTTGTGAACTATATTTAGGCATAAACTAAAGTATTTCTCACTAATAGAGCCTCATTAGAAATAGCCCTTGCTATGATTTTCTTTCGATTGATTTCAATGTAAATCTATTTTCAAATGCGTAGATAATTTCAATAGGAATTCTCTTTCCTCTCATAAATTATTAACGATAGGAGTTCCATTCAAGAATCAAATCATTTTGGATACACGATTTTGTCTTATCAAATTTTGTCTCTTTGTGCTTACAAAATATGCGGTAAAAGGACAACACTTTCCATATTACAAAAACTGTATGGTTCTCAGGAACTACTTTAATTCAAGTTTCATCTGAGCATTAATTAAGACAGCCATTCAAACGTGTAGTGAATGCATAAATGTTTTACAATATGAAATCATTTTGCTTTATTTAATCGCAAGGGAACTATAATAAACTTATGACCGAGTGAATATTCTCTCTTTTAGTTCAATAAATTACAATTTGCGGAGGGAGGGGGAATTCACGTTCAATAATGCGCAGTAGTTTCTTCCGTGGCTTTTCAGATTATATACAGTGTGTTTCAAAAGTTCCCGAACTGCCCCTTCTGTATGTAGGTAAAGCCTAACCTATGACAGCAGGAGAATGTTCGGCCAACCACTAAAATAAACCATGTGCTGAAATAAATTACATAAAATCAGTTTTATATAGTGGCAAAATTTCTCAAATGTGTTTATTTTATTTTTACATTCCCAAAGGAAACGGTACATGTAGGTTACACCATTTGCTCAAAGTGTTCACCGTTCACCTCTTGGCAATTAGCTAGTTGGTGCTCAAACGCACTGCAGGCATTGCATACTGTATTTCATTTGTTTGTTTTCACGCAATATACGCTTTTTAAACTGTTACTACACCAGTATAAGCTTAATGCTTTACACCGTAGGTTTTATAAATAAAACTTCTATTTTTACTGTAACCTTTTATTTCACTCTCATATTCGCGTATTTGCATTTATGTAAAATAAATAGCGGGATTCGTAACGACTAGAAGTATCCATTAATTGAAAAAAAAGAGGTTAAGAGACAGTGGCTCCTGTCTGCCAGCCCTTCAGCATACCTGCACAACAGTACGTTATGCAGGGAAAGTCATCTCCTGCGTTCGGGAACTTTTGAAACACACGGTATAATAAAAATATATAAAATAAAATATATTTTTCCTTTTAGGCTGAAAATATATTTCGCATTTGTGGCAATACTTAAACATGCATTGTTTTTATAGATGTATTTTGTTATAATTTTTTAGAAATTTAGGAAAAATGCTCTGAAAGAAAACAGCAGCACCCCATTTGACAGGCTCAAAATCAGTTTATATCTGAATTTTCAGTAAAATTGTAGCTATGCGCAGCACCGTTAAATAAACGATAATGCTCAAAGATAATAATAATAATAATAATAATAATAATAATAATAATAATAATAATAATAATGAAAAAACTCTTCAAACATATTATAATTATAAATAGAAACGGGAAGGAAAAATTTCTATTGCTGGTACTGCTCTAACCAATTGAGCTACCGCGGACATGAACCACCAAGCTGTTACAATATGCCCACGTGTCCGCGTTAGCTCAATTGGTTAGAACGGTGCCAGCGATGTTCAGGGTTTCTGGTTCGAGTCCAGATCATGGAATATTTCCTTCTCTTTTCTATTTGTAAACGATAGTGCTCTTTATTCGATACTCAAATTTGATGCATTTAAATTAAAATTTTAGAAGCTTAAACATCCTATTAATCAAATAATATTAATTAAGCTCTAATTAAACAACCTCTGAAGAATAATTCAGGCAATATTGAAATTTCTGCTCGTGTACAGTTTGGTGAACCGTAATCATATCCAGTCTTTATGACAATTCTTTCTCTCCTGTCATTTGAAAATCCAAATTATCCTCATTAAAATGTTTACTATTTTTATATTCTTGTTATTTCTCACACTTTTTTTTTCTTCATTCCATGGCTCCTAAATCTGATGAATAAGATTCTAGAGTTCTCAAGATATAATAAATAAATAAACATGACATTATTTTGGTATTCATAATTTTTAATATAGCTGTACCGGGTTATTCAAAAGATGAAGCAGATTTCAAATTTTCATTTCAAAAAACTGTAAAACACATTTCGCACATCGAAGTATACAGGAAGTTTTAGAAGTTCGCTTAGTTTTAGAAGTTTACAGAGCGACGCTGTTTCTTGCTTTTAGGAAAATGACGACTTATGTGTCGGAAAAAGCCGATTTATGTATATTGCGGCGATAAACCAAACAAGAGAGATGAAACGTTGATTCATCCGAAAAAATTTAGTCCTCCTGTCCTTTTCCATATCCTGCAGAATTGCAGCGCAAACTTTTAACTGCAATTTGCCCGGCTTCATGGCAGATGGTTTTTAAGAACACTTCATACCGATGTTTGAGGAATTTCAAGCACACAAAATGACTTCTCTAGTGGTTTCATCATTTTTCTATACTTCTTATACTTGGAGTTCAGGAACTTTCGAATCGCCTTGTATAAACAAGAAACAACGCCGCTGTGTAGTATTGAATGGAACTTCTAAGCAAACTTTTTAAAACTTTGAACCTTCCTCAATTCTATGAAGTGAGGAATGTGTTCTTGTCTTTTTACAGTTTGTTTGAAATCTATATTTGGAATCTGCTCCATTTTTGTGAATAACTGAGTGGATGCCCCCTTACCGGGATCAAGAGTTTGGGTGCTCCAGGGATTCTCTGAGGTATGGTGGTTGTAGCACTGCTACTTTAGGATCACCCTTGCCAGAAAGTTCATGATTGAGAAGTGAGTCGAAGAGCATCCGAACAAATATGATGCAGACGAATATGAAAAAACTCTGTCTTGTAATATGGCACTAAAATCGTTAATTTCAATGCAACAGTTTGATATCTGCCTTAGCACTAACTTTAAATTAAGGCTTACGTAGTAAGATTTCCAGTTTTTGTTGGTTCCTCCATACGACAGTGACAGTTGATCGCTAATTAAACAGAGGAAAGCAGTTTTAAAATATTAAAGAAAATCTCCCTGAAAACATATGCAAAAACTTCAAGTGAGGTAAAATTAAATTTAACTCACTCGACCAGTTGGTAGGCGATCTTCAAAGGAGATAGAAAGCAGAGCGAATTTGTTAGGGATACCATTATTTGCTAAGGGAGAGATGCATGAAAGTTATCGACAAAATTTTTATTAGAGAAAAAATAAATTTATTTTTTTATTTCAATCCCATCAACGTTAGTAAAGTCTGAATGAGCGAGAGACGCATCGAATATAAAGTGAAATCTTTTATTTCCGTATCATAATTAATTTTCAAATCAAAGCCTTTCCAAATGACAATTTGAACCATCATATCGACAATGTGAATCTTTGTCCAACTAAATTATTTTTCATGTTTTATGCAAATTAATCCTTTATCGTGCTTTTTTTCAGTCGATTTTAAATTTTATCAAATTTCACTTAATGATTATTTCTCCTGCAGATAATTTTAAAAAAGAATGATAAATTTTAAAGTAACTTTTTTTTTATTGATTTTAATTATTGCTTCATTTGAATTTTTCAAAGATAAGGCTATACTTTTTTTATTAATGAAGTTGGTGCTGTGTATCGCTTATAGAAAAGCAATGTATTTTCCATTAACAAAAGATGCATTCTAATTGCTTGTTCTTTAAATCACTCCTATTTTTATACACGCTGTCATCAAGTTTATATTTATGTTTGATATATATTTATCTGGCTTTCAAAGTCCCATTTGGTCACTGAAGATCCCCAGATGTCAAAGGAAGGATTCTCTCACAAATTTTTTTTCTTAGGAATTTCTTATGTGTGTCGCAATGAGTGTTGCAAAACCTTGAGGAAAGAAAACATAACAGAGGTTTGCTAGCGTTGATCTTAGAATAGTTGCAAAAAGCAGTGTTAAAATCATGGAGGCTTGCCGTCGTTTTGAGGTGAACACCATTTGAATTCTGTAATTGTTTGCTGGTTTCGGTATTCCAATTGAAAGTTTGACTCGAGTAGAGAGTTGTGTTGCCCAAATAGGTGTTTACCAAGTGGCACTCGAGGGAGTTTCCACAACGCTCGCCACATGCGTTGCCTGTTTACGCTTTACATCAGTCTTATTCCATCACCTCGGAAGATAATTAGCACGTCCTCGGTTAATTAGCTTGATGAGCTGTCATCTGGTAGCATATATTCGAGATGGGCTTGCAAACCAAGGGGAAGTTGACCGGAATCTGCTCTTGAGCAATTAAGGAGCCCGCATCAAACCAGAAGATCAACTCGCCTTCAGACAGACCACTCGCCTTCTATCTTTCAGGCTTTTCTCACTCATTCACCTATACGCTCGTTCATCGCTCTCGTACTTGATTCCTTTCTCTTCAACCTTAATTTGCAGATAATTAAGCATCTGCAGTGTCCTTCTTTTAGATTTGTCATCTTTCATATCTCGCGATGGATTAAGCTTTCGTAATGATTCTGGATGAGAAGTGTTCTAGTCTTTTATTTTCTCGGAAGAAATCATTTCTTTCTCCTGCTGTAAAAATAATAAAATGAAGACTTGAAAACACGCGTTTTGTTTAGTTTTATTATTTCTCGAAAAAGTTGCATTGAAGTTCTAGAGATAATCATTGAGCAACATGAGGGAAATACAACTCAGGCTGAAAGAAAGCTAAATAAATATGCCGATTCAAGAATCGATGTCGAAATGTTTTTAAAAATATTATTGTGATAACAGAAATTTGGATTCAAAGAAAACCTTATTTTCTAATGGCTGGGGTGATTGTATAGGGAAATAAACATGCTTAGTGATCCCTTCTTAAGAGGAATTGCTTCAAGATTCTCTGCATCTTGAAAACAAATTACCCAGCTGGGTTTTGCTAACTTAATCATAGTGTTATTTTTTGTCGTTAGCATTTTTTTAAATTAAAATTACCCCTGCCGAACAACCTTAATAGTTCTAATTCTGGGGAATTTTTTGATTTCGCTCACTAGGAAGATGATTTTGATTTATATAAAATCTTTCGAAAACTGCGGGGAATCTTTTTATTAAAGCAATAAAAGATCGTGTTCTAAAATCGAGAGAAGTTTACTGTTATTTTCCAGGAACTTCTATCGCTATAAAAAATCGCGCCTAAAAGAGGGTTGCACATAGATTAGCTAAATGTAAATCAAATGAATTGAAGGCTCGATTCATTTTAGAGCTGCGCAGTCGTGTTATTTATTTTGTGTTAAGCGCAGTTAATGCAAACTTATTTAAAAAATATATGGACCCTGATAATTTATTTAGTTTGCTGACAGAAAAATGCACAGTATCGTACTCAGATTATTGTAATAAGTGCAGTCAAATGAGTATTAACGACAAAGGTGTATATTTTAAGCGCTTAACTTGGTCGTTGGAATAGTAAGTGGCTTTTCAAATATTCAACGAGTTGACAACACTGATGAAACCATTAATCATCATTTTAAACCGAAATAAATGCTTCAAACATCATAACAATGAAGACTAGAGACAAAATTATCTTGGAGTTGATGAACGAGAGAGCTAAAAAATAAAAAATAAATTTAAAAAAAACAACAACTGCAAATGGAGGTTTTCTTTAGAACATTGTTTTTTCTTCTTCCCAATAAGAACATGGACCGGCAATTTTTATATATATTTCAGTACAGAATGCTAGCTATATTTTATATTGTTTTTGCTTCATTTATATTTTTAGAGAGTGCTTTTGCCCTTTCATTTGGGTATTTAATCTTTTCCCATATCGAATCTTTTCCATTAATTTTACACAATTAAGGAATAAATAAATACTCAGAGTTCGAACCCACGACCTGGCGGATTCGAGAACCGGAAAGCTACGGCTCAGCATCTGAATAATGTAATACGGCAGTTGGAAGAAAGATCTAGTAATTTGTACTATCACCGAGTGGGCGATGAAGATTTACAGTTTTATTGTTTAGAAAATTAGAGGGCATTCATTTTCATAGTAGGTGTCATTTATTATCCGTGTTTTATTTAATCATAATAATTTTCTCTGTATAATTTTTCCCAAGTTTTTAAATATAGGAGTCATGAGGGTGAAGTTTCTATGGTGATAATCACAAGGAAACGGCGGTCCATTGCCCTAGATTAATGATTAGATAATTAGAAAGCGGTTTCAGCCTCTACCATTAAACCTCTTCCTAATAAAGAAATTCTCTTAGAGTATCCGTAGTTGTGTAACCAATATGAGCGTAATAATTTCTAATATTCTTAAAGCAGGCATCATAACTCTAAAAAGTTTATTTTGTTTTAAAAACAAAATTACAATACATCTTTTAAGATAGAACATTTTATTTTCAAAATAATTGTATATTTCAATGTTTTCTGCCTATCATTTTTAATGTACAGGATATATGAGATTTACATACATGTATTTGGTTTTGCTAGTAATGAAGACAAAAATCGAGACCTGATGAATTGTTTATGTTTCCTTTTCGTAGTATAACGTTCTAAAGTTTCACGGAGTACTTGTACGTCTAGCTTACGATATGCAACCCATATATTAATAATATTTATATATTTATAAAATTTGTTAACATTTGGAGTGTCTCCATGTATTTGTAATTGAAAAAAATTGAAGCTCCCATTAGAACCGTCCTGTATTATAATACCTCCCATGTTACCGTCGCATGGTAAACTAAACGCGAATGTGACCGAGACAACGGAGTGTACTGAAAGAAGATCTGCAGTGATGAATTTTGGCTGATGTGTTCTAACACAAAATGAATCTAGCGGACAGGAAGGCTATTTCTTTACATAAACGAAGGAGGAAAAGTATAATTTGAAGGCCTTAGAATGTAGTCGGTCGAATTGGCGGCTTCGCTTTAAGAACCAGCCACTAATGACATTTGCGATGCGGTAAAATCAAGAGTCCAGACAACGCAATGCATGAAAATTTTGCTTAGGTTTTTAATACAGGGTGGGCCGTAAGTCGCGCACCAAAGCATTTAAAACAATTCTGATAATAATAAACGTTATTTTATTAAAACCAAGCTTAACTAATGAACTAAGAAACAAGTTGCTGGTACAATCACAAATGCTCAAAATGCTCAAAATGCTCGCCATTTGCTGATTTTACATTGTTTCACATCACACTTCACGTAATTCTTTGGTGCGCGACTTACGGCCCACCCTGTATATTGGAACAAATTTCCATAATGGTTTTTTTCACTTTTCAATTGTGAAATACTACTAGTTTAGCAGTTCTCCCTTCCACTCTACTTTCAAGGCGTTTCTGTGCATCTTGCCATCGACTTAATTAGGTAATTAAAAAAATCTGTCATACTATTTTACTGATTACTAACTCCATCAACAACATTTCTGAACTGCTACTAAAAGCTGCACGTTTTTTTCTTTCTTCATGTAATCATTTGTGATAATCGAATAGCTTTAAAACTCGGAAACTAATTCTTGAGTGGCCGCTGACAGCGGCGAGCCTGATTGCAGTTATATTTCCGAATAGCCAGTTCAAACTCAACCGTGGAACGTAATTTGTTGTGATCATGATTCCTGTCGAGAGACTGAAAGTGTGTAATGGTTTACCCTTAGAAGGTTCGAGAAGCTTAGCCCTCCCTTTATTTCCGACGATATTAAACACCGGCTTCCGCCAACGTGATAGAATTGCATTACGAGTGGGAGGTTATACATTTTACGTCCGATGGTCCCGGTTCATTGTCACGGGTCATGAGTTCAAATCTTGTTTTGTTTTTTGTTCTTATCTCGAAATTTTCTGTGATATCGTGGATTTATTATTAATCCTCAAGCTTGTAATACTTGAATTTTTAAGAGTCACTTTGCATCAAAAATTAAACGTCCTTCATGGTGTACTTTGTTCTATCATACTTTATACGACAACTTCATAAGCCGAAGTAGTTTATTAAAGAGATTCTGACAATAACTTGCTAGTTAATTTAAATTATTTGCTTAACTTGAATTATTAAAATAAATGCATTCTGTAAATAACTTAACATAAGAGGAGTTAAATTCTAAAGTGAACTAAATCTAGTTATCAGAGGAAATTTCACTGCCACCCTATATGCGCCTATGTAAACAGATAATACGAGAAGATGAGGTAATTGCGCGCAACGTACCGCTTTAGCAAACGATTAGTGTTCCTCATTCAAGTAAAACCATGTTTGATGGACTTATGTTATATTTAGAGAAGCAGAAGAGACGTGTTAATTTAGACTACTCAAACACTTTAAATTAAAATTATTCCTGAGGGATATTTGAGCAATTTGTCCATTACGAGTACACTTTGCTAAATGGTAAATGCAAAAATAGTATTAAAGAATTCTGGTGTTCATTTAATGAACTAATGGAAACCGTCGCAATTTTTCCTGGACATGTTGTTATTAATATGATTTCGTTCATTGACATGTATTTGAAGTGTACTTAAAATAGGAAGAGGCTCATTAAAATATTTCAATGAACCTTAAAAATATTACTATAACGATTACTATAAGCATTTTAACAACAAATCACATTTAGTGCACGTCGTAGTATTTATTTGTATACTTCACCCAGAATTCTATAAAAGGTTTACAAAAAAGTGTTTTATACTTTATATTGGCAAATCACATACAAAAACTTTCTTTTCTTTTTTCCCTGGAAATTTAGAAAGATATTTTTCCCATGAGCATTTCTTCAGTAATGAAACGGCTTTTAAAAATTTTTTAGCGCAAAACCCTGTTGACGTTTGACAAATTATTTTTTCATGTAGCATCTAAAGTTTAATAGATTAACAAATGAAGATACTGCGACGTTCCAAGATGATCAGCCAAAAGACTTTGCCGACTGCTTTAAATAAGTTACTGTTATTATACTGTGATACATTTTGCAATAAGATCGTAAAAGGTCTTGGCCGTCCTAGTACATTTGTTAATTAACTTACACGACCGTGAATTGTGTCCCGGCTCGCTGATTCGCTTCGCCAAAGCTTCTTTGAATGCGACGCCATAGATAGCTTTGAAAATCTTATAAATGAACGTATTCACAGGACGAGTGACATCAAATTAGTCAACTGGAAGAATGAAAAAGAACTTTAATCTAGTAGGATCATTGACCTTACCTGCTTTAAAGCTAGGGAAAGAGAAAACTTCAAAGTTGCATTGTAGAGTTCATATGAAGAAATCTCCTATCAAAAAGAATTTATTTTTTATAATTAAAAGTATAATGCAATAAAATAGATAAGTTTATCCAGTATGTATAATGCAAATTGGAATGAAAAGCTTAATTAAAAAAAATTAAAATTGTATTAGTATATTTAGGATTATAATAAGCAATTAAGAATTAAAAACTGATGGTGCCATCGTAACTCTGAGCAGTTTTTCCAAATGGCTCCCGCCACTCTACTGCAACTGTTGGTCTATTTAAAGGTTGAAAATCAGTTGAAAAACAAGCGTTGTCCACGTGTAACGACAGCTGACACCCTTAAGGGAAGCCATTTGGGGGAACCGTCAATCGATTTGCCTTTGACCGAAATTGCCTTTGTCGAAGAGCGGACATCCTGCTCCTATCGCTTTATCGTTCGTCGTTATTTTTAGGTAATTCCTAGCATCTTTTCAGCGTCGATAGAACTTTGTTGAAGGAAAATGATGCAATACATCAAACTTAGAAATAAACCTTATTAAACAAAATTCATTTATTCATTCTAAAACTTGCACGCCATGATCTCATGTAGGATAATTACGGTATTTATGTTTTCAACGATATCAAGAATGCATTATAACTTACTCCTTTAGTTAATTTAATTCAAGTCGTATCTTCAGGAAGTGAGTAGCTTTACTACGGTTTTTAAATCATAATTTTTTTTAGTTCTTTCGACCATGAACGAAACTGGACCCCAGAAGATTTGCTGCACATCTGTCGTTTTAGAGATCTTTCAAGAAGAAGATCGATCATTTCTTGATGAGTAATAAAATAACAAAAGAAAACCTGAAAAGAGAAGCAAATAGTTCCACTTATTATTCAAAATGCTGATCTCCTTAAAACTGAACAACTGAGTAAAGAAACGACATTCTACTATAAGCGAAGCTCGATAAAAGCGGGATTTGCATTCTAATAAAAAGTTTGAGAGGATTTGAAGATATTCGTGTTTCGCTCATTTGAGATGCATGTTTTGTTTCGCTCATTCGGAATATATAAGTATATTTTTGAAAATTTTTATAACTCTATAAATGAAGGCAAATATATTATTGAAGATATAAGCTACGTTTCTCAGCTTTGTGCATGGATGCTTGAGTTTGTCCCTTTACTAACAAGCTTGGAAGGCCAAGCAAAGCCTCAGTAGACTGATCCCCTGTTGTATTAAATTTCAAATAGATCCAATGGTTATTTAACATCCTCGACAACGAAAAGGGTAAAAGAGGAATAGAAGAGAGAGAGAGAGAGAGCGCTTTGTGCATTGATCATGTCAATATATCTTATGTGTATGTATTTTTCAACTGCCGTAGAGCGGATTTGCTAATGCTTGTTATTTGCTTTTAATTACATGATTCCTTTTCTAAGGCATTTTGAATAAATTGTGGGAAATCCATGAAATCAACCAATACTTCGCTGCTTTAGGAATAATTATTCATCGATCCAACCATAGTTGAAAATAATTAATCCTTTACTGAGAAATTCAAGTTGTTATTTCCAGTAGTTTTCGAAAAAGTTAAATAGATTTTAATGAATTCGAAACTTCAGTTTTATGCATTAATAACTTGTATCAGTTTAAAAATTAAAGTATCAATAGATTACGCTTTATAGAGTAATCTAATGTAAGAATTAATATTAATGAGAGGCTAACAGACTAACAGATTCCATGTTAATGAAATAGGCAAATACATTATGAATACATCACAATGAAATAATTTACTTGTTAATGAATGAAATTTTCATATTAATTAAGTTGAATAGTACTCCTTTAATTAAAATGTGATAAAATTAAAATAAATAATAACAAAAAAACAATAAAAAAAGTCACCAGAGTAAAAGTTTAAGTATGAAATATAAAGAAATACAGAACTTGTGAAGAA
>JAHWFO010100943.1:361496-379873 GCA_023313115.1 Rhysida immarginata | reverse complement strand
TTAGCTTCTTCACAAGTTCTGTATTTCTTTATATTTCATACTTAAACTTTTACTCTGGTGACTTTTTTTATTGTTTTTTTGTTATTATTTATTTTAATTTTATCACATTTTAATTAAAGGAGTACTATTCAACTTAATTAATATAATTATCACTACTCCTACATTTATAATATAATGAAATTTTCATTTTACCTTTATCTACAAAAGTTCATCATCGGTGCGTTGGTTTACAAGTGAGTTAATCAACAACAGTTGACTGTTTACAAGCCAAACGCAATATACGCAAAAATTCCACCATTGCCTAAATTTGTCTTTCAAGTGATCGTCAGGGTTCTCTACTGTTATTTTTGCTTTTATTATTATTTAGCAGTTTCTGTTCGCAATGGGAAGTTTCTCGTGTATCTTCGAAGTTCCTCGAGGTGGATTTAATGTTAATTTAAAATTCTTGCTTGCTCTAAATTAATATGCTTCCTATGCTTCTCAAAATCTAATAAAAATACATCGAACATGATTACTTGGAAATAGAGCACTAATCATATGCTTAAACTGACGGTAATGTGTATGCCTAATTACCAATAATTCTACTGAAAATTTAAGTGAGTTTTATTAACCTTTTCTTTTTGAACATGTCTAATCACTACTTTTTACCTTTGCGTTTGAGAGGATCAAACATATTGCAACATGGGAGTGACTTTTTTTTTAACCGCGGAAAATGTTGGAAATCCATCCATCGCCCCAGTAATAACGTGTATGAAAACATTTAATTGTCACTTGTTAAAGACTGGAATTGGAATGTACGAGGGGAGTGGTCACTTTGGCTGATTAGAAATCAGGGATTATTTGTAACAAGAATTAACTGAGAACCGAACTCGAGAATGTTTCGATAGCAGCTTGGAATTATTAGTGCTTTTTACTTTTCACATACATGTTCTGTTCAAGTATATTACTATCACAAAGAACTTATATGATATACATGTACTTAGTAATAACGTCTTAATGGTTTGAATTATTGTTCTAACTTAAAGAAATTTATTTACACTATATTCACAGACTTAAATGCTTTTAACGAATGCGCACAATTGCTCCATTAACAGTCCATGTTATCACATGCGTTCTTAGTTTTCCCTGCCATTACACACAATGAATGTTTTTCCTAAAAGAACATTTCTGGGAAGAGCGTCTCGGTATTGCAGAGAAGCTCCGTTAGGGTTGCTTTTTTGAATTGGTCAAGAATTTAAATAGGCATCTTAAACGTCTCATTATATTTTTGTAACATATCCAAAATAAAATATAAATAGAATTTAGATATGTAATCGTGTATTCAAATGAAATCACAATTTTTTTTAGATAGCTTGGTAATAGCACCAAAGACCCCCTTTTAAGCCGTTGACAGCTTGAACAGCAACAGTTTATTGATTCCATGAACGGTGTGCTTCTAATAATAGGTTCACAAAATACAATTCGCCGGGAAACAATTCTTCGAATGCATTATTCATCGAAAATTCAATTCAACAAACAAAGGTAGGAGCCATTTTCCAATCTTGAAACGGTGCTGCGTTATTTCTTCGAATTAAGGATGGAAAGAAATGAGGAGGAAAAAAAAAAGAAATTTCATGAACGACCCTATATTTGTTTTTCACTTGATTAGTAGCACTTTCTACAGACAAACGATGAAGGTATTTCTTAAAATAAAGATAAAGATAGTAAACGCGAACTTAATTGAAAATTATTGTTTTAATATTATAATTACTAAGTAAATATCTTTGAAATCTTCTTATAACTTAAATTCCCTCTTCAAAAATATAATCTTCAGAATTGCAATTTGATGAGTTCCCACTTCTTCTCCCCCCCACCCCCAGGGTGAAATCAAATGAAAAGGATATGAGGTGCCATTGTAGTGGCAACACCGCGGTAGAGACACCATGTAACTTCAGAGTGTATAGACTCTTCCTTCCAAATTCACGCACTTGCCTAGTGATGAGAAGAGCTCTTCCGTCCCAAGTACTGCCGGTCTTGTGCTGACGACCTAAAATAATGTAGTCACGGTGTTTTCAAAACAGGAGCAGCAGAATTGTATAAAGATTTAATGTTCAGAGATATTATAATGCGCATTTTTACTGTTCAATTTTGAACGCAATCTGCGAGGAGCTTTGAGATAAAAGCTGCGACAGTTTCTCGTTCTGGGGGGTCATGAAGTCTCTACCATTCACCATACTCCCAGATTTAAGATTTAAAGGTAAACTCCACGGAAAAAATCGACTTTATTTTTTTTGCATCATAACATTATTAAGAAAAATGCCTCGGAAAATTGAAATTGACGTGGGCATTTTTCTCTTCCATCCTCTTCTCCAGAGAACACGGCGGAACAAGGCGTCACTTCCTGCCGCGAGAACCTCGGGGAATTCCGTGGCCGAGATTCTAGTCGCTTTCTAGTTTCGCTTAGAACGATTCTACATATCGTAATTTGCTAACCTGTTTCATGTCAGTATGCCTTCAATTTGTTCTCTATTTGGATGCGTAAATAGACAGTCGGATAGAAATTTCACGTTTCATAGATTTCCACAATCAGAATCAATTAAAAAACAGTGGATTAGTTTTTGACAGCGAGGGAACTGGTATCCAACTCCAAACAGCATCGTGTGCTCATTCTGAAGCTCTTGCTTTGTCTACGCATCCTCCGTTTTAAATTCAGTATCAATTCAAACAAGAAACTCGCTGAAACTAGATCACGTATAAGGTGAAACCAGATGCTCATCCAATTCTAAACGGGCCTGGCGTTCTTCAAGAACAACGTCCGCAACAGCATGTGCTAACGCCGAAGGAATGAGGTAGGCCTATCTGTTGTGTAGGGCACACGCCGCCCTAATGTGCACACGCCGACGCGGCAAGCAGAAGATCCCGTTTTACGGTTTAATGCATAGGGTTGTATATTGCAGAAGTTGCAGTAGCATTTAATTCTGCTAACGGCCCTTGTATATCGCTGTCACTGTTATCAAAATCGCAGTCGTCACTATCGCTCTTGTCTCATTCATAGTCCATTGCAATGCCTAACTGACAACTAACCGATAGCGTCCAATGTGTGACGTCACGAATTCGAACCTCCTTCGCACTTCTCGGCAACTTGTGACGTAACAGTTGCCGAAATATGTCGCCAGTGTCGATCGCAGGGGGAGGGAAAAAATGAAAGTGTTTTATATATTTTATCAATTTTGAGTTCGAATTGAAAATTTTTATGCATGCTACGTTGTTATTGAGACTTTCATCTTTCATTTTAAGCAAAGTTGTTTTGGAGGTGGAGTTTACCTTTAAGCTCCTGTAACTTCGACTTGATTCCTAAGAAGAAAGAACAGAACTGTTCCAGAGATTCTTCAAGCAGTAAACCATTCGAACTATCAACAGAACAGGCACTGCCAAAGGCATCCTACCTATTCCACATCGGCGGTAACGGGTTGCGCACTGCCCTAGTGACTGCATTGAAATATGTACCTATTCTGTATTTGTCTTAAATAAATAGCTTCCACTATTACAATTCAACAACTATTAGATTGTATCATAAGTATTGGCCGATTTCGCTTAGGCTACTTTGCATGAGCCTTACGATGCATAACATTACAGCAAGAACTAAGAAAACCTCCTACAAAATAAGTAGGACTGGCTCAGAAGTTTCTCCGGTAGTTGCACATTAACGTCATGAAGCAGCGTGATGTCAGGCTAATGATTTTGCACGAATACAAACTTGGACGGAATGTGCGGGAAACCGTTGCTAATGTTAATGGAGCACAACGAGTGACAGAAGGTGCAACGCACTGTCTCTCGAAGTTGGGTGCTGGTAATGTGGAGATTAATCGTATACTAAGCCAGTAGATGGACGTCCGGTAAAGTGCCATGCCGAACAAAAAGTCGAACAAAAAACCTGCACGATTCACCAGTGACGATCAGCAGCAACGTGTAATGCCGACAGCTGGACGAATGTCATCAGAAATTGCCGTTCACATGAGAAATTGCAAAACAAGCGTTACTGGTGAATCGTGCAGGTCCAATACTCCTCCAAGATGGTGATCGTTCACGTGTATCTGCTGCAACCCTGCAAAAATTAATGCTTTGGGATACGAGGTATTCGCCAGACTTGGCTCTACACGATTTCCACATGTTTCGTCATTTAGACAATTTCTTGGGGGACAAACAGTTCAGTGATCGAGATGCTGTCATTACTACTGTCACCAGTTTTTTGGAACATTGTAATGCCGATTTCAGTCACCGTGGCATTTTTTTCATTGCCAACACGTTGGGCACAATGTATAGCAGCTGAGGGTAGTTATTTCACTTAATAAAATGTATCGTTTTCCTTGTTTCTGCTGTCTTTTTCTTATCATAAAATTCGGCCAATACTTATGAAACAACCCAATATTAAAATTCAACCCTTGTATTTTTGCACATTTAAGTTTCTTGATGGTTGATCGTCACAGTTTCCATCCAAAGATGTTTAAAATGTTCTTTTTTAGGATTCTTGATTTTGCGTTCATTATTCTGAAAATCTTTCAAGCACAGGGTACTTTTTAAGAACAAACCTTTAATTCAAAGCTGCATGAAATGTGTGGTGATGTTTTAATGGAATTCCTGGAACGACTATTATTATGAGGATAATAGGAGAGTTAAAGGCTAACTTTAAATAGAAACAAGCCACAGAGTTTATTAGCAACATGAAGGTATTCATCCCACTGTGACATGATGCGCTCACTTCCTCAAAGTAGAAGATAGGTTTCTAGGGGAACCATTCCGAGCAGCGTCCGAGTGAAATCTGCGGCTGAAAGTTCTTCTTCAGGTCTACGAAAATATAAAAGTCACAGGAGGACAAATCAAGTCTTAAATCCTGAGCGTTCCTCGCCTGAATTTGGAAAGGCAATTCTTGAAGATTTGCGCAATGTTATCGTGAAGAAGAATGGTTCCTGTGATGAGCAGCCTCGGCCGCTTGGAGTTATTTGATTTACAGACAAATTCTAAAGTTCCTACTTAACTGTGGGCGAGAAACTCGATTAGCAATGGGCCCTTCTGGTTGAAAAAAGGTCAAAATTATCTTCCGAAGAATTGTCTGTATTCTGTTTGACTTCTGTATGTATTACGACGGAAACATGTATTTGCTGCCATTTGTCTTTCGTTTTCTGGTTTATAATGAAAACGCCACTTTTCATCTTCAACAAAATGGTACTTTCGATGAAACGGCGACCTTCCTTTTCATATCGGAGTCAATGAAAGGCCCCTGCGAATGTCTCTGTGCATAGATTCCACGTTGTGTAACTTTCACTTAATTCTCGGTACGGCAGACGATCCCAGAAATTAGTATGCCCACTCCCAACACCGATTTCATCTTTACCGGCAAACGCTTCCACTTGATTTCTCTGCGGAATGAGACTGTCAACATCAGTGATCACAATGTTTACTTCCCCTGTTTTCTCAGACCGCTTACTCCAAACTTTAACATTTGACAAAGACATGCAATTTTCGTACGCGTTACTCACAGTTGTTTCACTGTTAATTATTTGGCGTCCTGAACAAAGGCAGACTGCTATCTTAGTCACGTGATCGCAGTCTGTTCATCAAACACTATATTAGTGCCACCTGTTATTCTTTTAGTAACGGGGTGCATCCTGAGCTTTTTCCGATTTTTCCCTTCCATTTTCTCCCCACTAAAATATTTTAGACTGATCAGATCTAAAATGGCCCATTGCTTATAGAAGTCATTGTTGTTCAGTGTTCATGATGGCTCAGCAATACTCGTGGTCCCTGGTTATTCCCAGGTCTTGGGGTTTTTCTTAAAAGAAAGGAAAAAAAAAGCATGAGCTCTTTCGTGATATTTTGGCTGAACAGCTGTTAGATACGGTGTTGGCTCGAATATAAGACGACTTTACGTGTAAACCGACCTGAATTTTGAAGGCAGTTGACAAGAAAAAATAAAGTATTTAGGTTGCGCAAAAGAGACATGTACGGTTTTTGTATGTGCCTGCATTTTAAGGGGGCGGGGGGAATACTCAAATATTCGGACCAAAGTGGTTTGTCATATTTCTCAACTTAAAATAATCAAAGATCATTATAATCATATTAATTGTTATAATTTAACTTGCATTTTTAATATCGTCCCGCGCTTCTTACTACAGCTAATACATGGATGTCAAGCCTTTGGGAGGTGTAGGATCTGTGGCTTATCATAAAAATATTAAACAAATGAAAAGGTGGAATGGTACTCTCGCACATGCCTCCCATTATGACCGAAAATTAATTCTTCTTGCATACTCCTAGATCTATTTTGATGTATGAAACTTTTAATTATTTTTACAGAAATAAAAACCTCAATGTACCCCAAATGGTTGGGTTTTCGCCCAACAATTTAATTCAAAAATTATGTATCTCACAGAGAGCCTGTTTTGGAGGAGTTAGCTGCACAAAATTTGGTCACATGCCCAATACGTATAAACGGAAATTTTGTGGCGAAATTTCAACATATCTTCGCGAATTATGAAAAAAAAAAGTTTTTACTTGCAATAAAAATCTTAATAACTTCAAAATGGCTCATGAGAGCCAAACATTTTATTTACAAAAATTATTCGTCTCAATGAGTGGAGTCCGTATACGAGTTTTATTCGCTGGTATGAATTCTATAGCCGTTTCTTTAATGTTTAGGAGGAGGGGGGGGGGTTCTCTTTAAAGGCTTTAAAGGGTCATAAAAATATGTCAAAGCACAGTTTAAGGAACTTCCTAAGAGTTTATTCATTTTATCTGGTTATACCGTTTTCCGTTTTAGCTGCATACGTACAAATGGAAATTTGATTCTTTGCAAAATTTCAATATAGCTTCTCGAATTATGCATTTTTAGTCGACTTCCGTGAAAAGAAAAAACTTCTTTGAGTCAGGATGGGCGAAAACGTAGGATAGTGGTCATCCAAAAATAGGGTCCACAACGAGAAATTGTGTCTCAGAAAATGCATAGCCCACTCCTTTTATTCTTGTAGGCTATGGAAAAATCAATGTTCAAATCATGTGAAGCAGATCTCTTTTCACTGGCAACAGGAGCCGCCACTTGATTCAAGGCTTTTGCTAACTTTAGCCATGGTATTTCTTCATCCATGCTTTAGCGTTATGATTGCCGCTTTTGATCTTTTTCGTTTGTTTTTTTTTTTTGGTTTTTTTTCCCTTCCCTTCATGAGGTTCGTAATCAGAAGTGAATGCATTCGAACTTTACCACATTTCTTATGAAGTGATAAGAAATCGCAATACATATAGTTAATGTACCACTTTACTACATTTCGTATTACATTCAATATGCAATTCCTTTATTAATCCAATATTTAGTAAACGCATAAAACGAATAGAATTATATTATTTCTATGGATGGATAAAAATGGATTTATCTGAATGGATAAAACAAGAAATTACCCCACCCCCCCCATCCCAGAGGAGATTAATATAGGAAGGTAGTGGAAGCTCTAAATTCGTGTATTTTTTACCCCATTTATCCTCATTTTTTAAACCCCATTTTTTCCAAAAAATTGACTTTCTCGAACGTAATATTTAGCAAATGAAAAAGAGCTCTATCGTCTTATGTTTCTCATCATTTCCAATCAAATGACATATTCTCTAAACTTTAGACAAAAGACCACATGACTGCTACCCTCACAATTCCGACGGCCCACACTTCATAGTAATGTAGATTTTGTATAGAGGAATCTGCATACCTAATTTCATTCCTTTACATACTTATATACCATATAGACCAGAAGGTCGCTCTAACTCCCATCCTCGTAATTTTGCCCAGAGTGAGCGAATCAAAACCAAGATAAATAGTGAAATAGGATATGCCTGTGGTAAGACACATTCCAAATTTCAAACTTCTGCGTCAAAAAGTGTAAAAAAAATATGAAGGAGACTGACGGACATTGTAAAACTAATAAGTACCTTCATTCTTCCGCTACTTAATACAGGTGAACCCGAATAATTCGAACTCTGATAACTCAAACCTCCGGTTAAGTTGAACTAAACTCTTGGTCCATCCAACACCTCCTAGACACAAGGCCTCAGCACAAATGACTATGACGTCACAGTAGGAGGCAGGGATCAAACAACACTTGCTAGAGCTTTTGAATTTCTGTAGCAATGACAACCCCCTATTGCTATGCACATTTACTTATCCACAAGAGTTGACCAGAAGATTTGTCAGCAACAAGTTCAGGTTTTGAGAAAATTAATTTTAAAAATTGAATTATAACATCCAAAAATTTATGATTCAGAATTTTATGTAGACAGTCCGATTAGATATATGAATACTTCTAGTGACAGCAGGTTGCCATTACTAAGGATACCCAAGCCTTTCCTTTGCTCACCACTAATTACTGTGACGTGGTGCAGAGGCCTTATATCTAGAAGGTGTTGGTCCATCCCCCTGAAGCATTAATTAGTGGAATTTCACCTGTTAACTCAAAAATAAATTTTATTAAAACCGCTTAAGCTCGAACCAAATTTAAAAATTTTTTTAGAATATGATCCGTATATTTTATTAAATTAGTCATTTTTTTTTTTTATTTGCATATAAGAACACTCCCCCTATAATAGCCACTTTTCCGTCAGCTAATAACGTTAGGAATTGGATGTTTATTCCAATTTCCACTCATTTGATTCGTATAAAACAAAACATGATATAGCATTTTCCTGTATTCATACTCTGAAATTATTTTTTCCATACATTTATATTTAATACATTTAATTGATATTAATATACCGTATGTTTCAAAAGATCCCGAACTGCCCCTTCTGTATGTAGGGAAAGCCTAACCTATGACAACAGGAGTAATGTTCAGCCAACCACTAAAATAAACCATGTGCTGAAATAATTTACATAAAATCAGTTTTACATAGTGGCAAAGTTTCTCAAATGTGTTATTTTATTTTTACATTCCCAAAGGAAATGGTACATGTAGGTTACACTATTTCATTTGTTTGTTTTCACGCAATAAACGCTTTTTAAACTGTTACTGTAGCGGTATAAGCTTAATACCATATACCGTAGGTTTTATAAATAAAACTTCTATTTTTTACTTTAACCTTTTATTTCACTCTCATATTCGTGTATTTGCATTTATGTAAAATAAATAGCAAAATTCGTAACGATTGGGAGCATCCATTAATTGAAAAAAAGAGGTTATGTAAAATAAATAGCGGGATTCGTAACGACTGGGAGCATCCATTAATTGAAAAAAAGAGGCTGAGAGACAGTGGCTCCTGTATGCTAGCCCTTCAGCATACCTGCACAACAGTACGTTACGCAGGGAAAGTCATCTCCTGCGTTCGGGAACTTTTGAAACACACGGTATTTAAAAGTCTATTATAAGTGGAGCGTTCTTTTATCTGGAGTTCTTATATGTGGGTTTGACTATAATTAATAGCCTTTATTTCGTTCAAATGCTTAATTCGAACCCGAAAGTCGAACTTTTAATCTGGACCCCTGGTGGTTCAACTTAACTGGGTTAAACTCTCAGGATTTTTCCCAGGGACGTTTGAACGGGTGTGCCATCCGGCTAGTTTTGGTGACCACCTGGCTGAATGCACAAAACCTCATAATATTTTATTTGTTTTTAATTTTAGTCCGGGTGGCCATCCGGCTATTTTATCTTTTTGCTCACCTGATAAAATTTTCTGGAGAGAACACTGCCTGTTATCTGTAAATATTAAGAAAAGAAAAAATCTCCTATCAATCCTGTTTGAATTGAAATTAATTTTCTACGCATAAAGGAAATTTAATAATATAAATACTGCTCTTAGAAAATGATATACAGTAACGTTTCCTTTCAGGGAATGGGCATCTTCCAGAAAGGACATGTCCTACAATTTAACCTTTGCAATGAAATTTTTAAGAACTTCACTTATCTTAAAAATTACTGCTACCTAACCTCTCCTGAATAAATGATCTGAAATGCTCAGTTTCATTTGTTTAAGTTCTTGCTAAACCCTTCTCCCACCCCTGAACTCATCTGAAGCAGATCAGTGAAACATTAATCAGAAAAAAGGTTTTCATTTAAGACGTGTTTAAATATAAAACTACCCATTTGAACATAAAGGATTTAGTTTGAAATTTTCTTTGTGTCCATAATTTCTCGTTGATATAAACTATTAGATGGCTGTACATGTAGTGATTAGGTGTATCAAAAAATTTTGGTGGTCCCCATTTTTTGAAATCCTTGGGACTGTATAGAATCCCAGTTTGAAATTAAATGGGCTTATTATATAGTCCTTGCAATAGAAAGAAGAGTTAAGATAAAGATATTTTTAATAAATTCAAACCAAATTTTGTTCATTAATATCTGGTTGTTCAAAATTCTATCCAGCTTATTAATTTTGATAATGAATCCATTGATTAATGAGTTCTGTTGTCATCATCAATTGTAAATCACATTACAATTCCTAATTGTAAAATTTCCAGCATCTTAATATTAGTAGATATTCTCCTACCAGATAAAGATTTCATGATTGTTGCATATTCTTATATAGTTTCTGTGATTCTCACAACAGAAATTGATGATTTTACTAACAACAATATTTGCTAATTAGTGAAATAAATCTGAAAATTAATTTTATTTCTGCACCAGTAACAATTAAAGATGGTGAAGATTTACAATGAATCTCTTGAAAAGTATTATAAGAGTTACTTTTCCTTTCATAATTTTGGATGGGGGTCACAAACCCCTGGTTCCTCTTCCTCTGGGTATGCCACTCTATGGGAAGCATTTAAATAAAAGGTAGTCTGATGTATATTAAATATTCCTTTCATTTTGTTGTCTTTTTGTAAGCCCATGTAGTATAACAAATAAATTGTTTCAGTGGCCTTTTAATATTTAAGGATTTAATATAGTGAATAGATTGAATCTATTTTAATGAAAAGTAAATTTCAATGGTTAAATGTTCTTTATTTCAGGTACCTTTCAAGGCCAATGGCTTCGAGGTATGCGCCATGGGTACGGTGTACGTACCAGCGCACCTTTTGGACTTGCTTCTCACTACAGAAGCAAGGCCGTGCGCGAGTCGACATCGTCTCTTCGTAGTGAATCTGTAGCAGGTGATCCTGCAAGTGAGAGGGATCGCAAAATCGATGACTGCCGTGGAGGATTCGTTTTAAAGGCCAAAAGTGATGAGCCACCCGCTCGTCGACGTTCTCTAGTGGAAAAAAGCACCAATCTCAAGAAATCCATTTTGCAGGCAATTGTTTACTCTTATTCTTAATCAATAGTGTTTAATTTTCTTTGTAATCAACATTGTGAAACTTTCTTAATTTGAATACATGTAGTACCTTATAAATAATTATGGGATTAGTCAAAATTATGTTAACATGTAAATGGCAGAAACCATTTATTCACAAAATTTACATCATATGTCCAAGTTGATTTACAGCAGTGATCCCCAACAGTGGCCTGCAGGTGCCCAAAAGGCACGTGATGTAACACTGGAGCCCACAGATTTTCTTTGGTTATGCTATCTCGCCCTACACAAAATGAATTTATCCAGTTGCAGTGTTGCCGAACTTACAGAAGACACACAATAAAAATTGCATGTTTCATTGAAGTTCAATTAAACAAATATGTTTTCAATTTGGCTAAAATATTAATTAATTTAAATACATCTGTAATTAAACATTATGGCATAAATATTGGGCCGAATTTGATGGAAAGAAAAAGACACCAGAAACAAGGAAAATAATATATTTTATTAAGTGAAATATCTGCCCTCAGCATCTATACATTGTGCCCATCATGTTGGCAATGAAAAAATGCCATTGTGACAGAAGTCATCAGTATGGTGTTCCAAAAAACTTGTGACAGTAGTAATGACAGCATCATGACATTGTCACGTTTGTCCCGCAAGAAATTGTTCAAATGATGAAACGTGAAAATTGGCTGGGGCCAAATCTGGTGAATACTCAGGATGAGGGAGAATCTTGTTTGCTAAAGCATTGATTTTTTGCGGGGGTGCAACAGACACATGTGGATGAGCATCAGCTTGGAAGAGTATTGGAGCTGCATGATTCATCAGTGACGGTTGTTTGCAATTTCTGCTGGCATTCATCCAGATGATGGCATTACACATTGCTGTTGATCATTTTGTCCCCATGGCAAAAATTCAAAATGCACCACACTCGTTTTTCGTTTTCTGTAATAATAGAGCATCTATTTTTCGTCAACAGCAACAAATAAAGAAATGGTTTTAGAAGCTCACATTATTTAAGGGCAAGACATGTTTCCAAGCATCACAGTTGTTATTGTTTAGTGAAGGCATGTGGAACCCAAGTGTCCAGTTTTTTTTAACTTGCCCATTTTTGCCATCGGATTAGTGTTGCCGATGATACAGTAAACTCATTGGGCAACTCATGTGCAGTGGAAGTCTTTTCTTGTTCCACTTTCTACTGTAACTTTTTGATATCGCAGTTTACCGGATGCCTGTCTACTGGCTTATGATTAACGGCCTTATCACCAGCACCAAACTTTGCAAATACACACAGCCTATGCTCCATTAATATTAACAATGGTTTCTCACACATTTTGTCCAAGTTTGTATTCGTGCAAAATCACTAGTCTAACATCGTTGTTCCATGACGTTAATGTCTGCACCACTACATGTGCAACTACTGGAGAAACTTCTGGACCAGTTCTACTTATTTTGTAGTGGATTTTTGTAGTTCCTGCTGTAATGTTATGCACTGTAGGGCTCATGGAAAGTAGCCTAAGCGAAATTGGCCAATACTTAATGAAACAACCTTGTAGATCTAACGGTAGTCATATCTGAATATTGGGCGAAAAATTTTTTAGATCAAGAGCAGCTGCTCAGTTCACAGGAGGAATCTATTGATTGCCGAGGTGAAAATATATCAACTCCTTGCATGCGATGCCCAAAACATCTGAATGGTCCGGGCTACTGGTCCGTCATGCCAAATTAAAACTGGGGAACCCTGATTTACAGAATGGTCTCAACTGTTTGCCATTGTGTTCAATTCACAAAATCCAGCAAGCAATAATACCATTTAAATCCTAGACACTTTTCACAGAGAATTAGATGATGCCACAGTACATATTCTGTCCTTGAGGTCATTGATATCACGAAATTTTCTGCTATACATGTGCTCCTTCACCATACACCATAAACATAAATTGCTGCGTCAAATCAGAAATGTGTAGAAGTGGTGGTTCACCACATTCTATCCACATTCTATCCTGGTAATGTGTGATCGAGATAAGCACAAACAGTATAGGCAAATTGTAGCAATGCACCATTCTTTTAGAAATACCCCACTATAGATAGAATTAGTGTATACAATGAACCACTGAGATTGAGACCCTTGAGCAGACAGTCTATTGATGAAAATGGATGAGCAGGGTGGAGAGGGATATTGCATTTTAAAATGCATTTTAATAACAACAAAATATATTTAAGAAGGGATATCAGAAAGAAAGCCATTTATTTTTAAACGGAGGAAATATAGTCACTGTGTAAAAGTTAACATAGCCAAAAAGAACGCTGAGTACATGCACAGACATTGCATAACAAGAATTGTTTCTGTGCACGCACACTACGTTCTACCAGTCGTTTATAAAAATAGCCGCCACTATCATATCACCTACAGAAGAAGAACGGCGAACTGTTATAAGGTTTCTTTCTGCAAAGGGTAAGAAACCCACGGAAATTCATGGGGAAATGGTAGAACTTTACGGTGCCGAATATCTGGACTATTCCAAAGTGCGCAGATGGTATAAAATGTCTTGGGAAGGAAGAGTTAGCCAGAAGTGAGTGAAACATTTCACATATCCTATGGATTTGCACGGGATATGGTGCATCAGAAGCTTTGATACCACAAAGTCTGTTTGCATTGGATTCCAAAAAGTCTGACATGAAAACAAACCGGCAATAAAATGGCATGCAGTCTGCAACATCTGATCGGTACAACCAAGAGGAAAATGCATTTCTGAATGTCACAGTGTGAGGTTTATGATGGATGACGTTGCAGCCATCCAGGATCCGCTGATGAAGAGTTGCAACATCTGGTACTGGAACAGAATAAACAAAAGTTTTCAATACCGACAGTAGAAGAAGTCCAATAGATTCATGTTAGGTGAGCATGCTGGCCACAATATTGGTCCTCCCTGACCTATCCATCGACCAGGATAGTGGCATTTTAGAAATCTTTGGCGGTAACAACCAGATAAGGAGACTGGTAACAGCCAACAATAACCAGATAAGATGGTGTTTAATTGCCATATGTTAATATAGAAAATACATATTAGGTAATACAGGTAGTTATGATTGCTCAATATTTTGCACAAATATAATAGGGGTACTGACATGTGTTTGTATGATCCTACAGTATATTACAATAGTCTGCAAATTTAAAAAAAATTGTCGAGCCCCAACACTATTTCAGCTGATTCTTATGTAAAGTGACCTCCTGATACGTATATAACCTTCATTTTCCCCCATCACCCACCATTTTTGGGGGATGCTCCCCAACGCATTTTTATCACTTTTCGATAGATTTAAAGGGTTGAAAAGGTTTATTTCAGCCTTTAAAATTCTTCTAAGGGGCTAGAGGGCTGAAAAGTTCTAAAACATGAACATTTATAGCATTGGGGTACATAAGGGGGGAATTACCCCCTTTAATTGTCTAAAAAATCCTTAAAATTTGATTGATTTTCCGTTTTTTTCGTATTTTAGAAAAAAATAGCAAAAAATAGCGAAAAAATAGCAAATTTTAATGATTTTTTAAACAGTTAAAGGAGGTAATTCACCCCCTAACGTACCTCCCTATTATACATGGTCATTTTCTAGTACTATTCACCCTTCAAGACCCTCAAACGAATTATAAAAGCTGAAACAAACCTTTTCATCCATCGAAATATATTGAAAAATGATAAAATTGGGTTGGGGGGCATCCCCCGAAAATGGTGGGTGATGGGGAAAAACGGAGGCCATATTCAGATTCAGGAGGTCGTTTTACGTAAGAATCAGCCAAAATTGCGTTGGAGCTTTTTTTCATGCTGACCAGTGTTATTAAAGGCATATTATTAAAAATATTTTATAATTTATGATCAGTCATAGTTTAAATACTTATTCTTTCAAAGAATTACTTTGTAGCACTTTATTCTACATAAGCTTTCAATAAAGATTGAGACTTCACAAGAAACCTTTTAAGATACACACATCCAACTTGGAAATTGGATATGGGGTGAAATGCACCTTTCAGTCAGTAACATCACAAATTAGAAGCACTGTGCATGCCATTCATTTGCCTATGAGATTTATAAAAAGTGAAGGCAAGTGAAGGATTTTTGCCTGCATGGCTTATCACTTATCTTACCCTAACATCAAGTAACATGTAGCCATTACAATCCATAAAGTCTGTTTTCATCTTAAGCAAACAACCACAGAGATCTGAAAAATCTTGCATTAACATACTTCATGTTCAACTTGTTTTCAGTATACACCTGGGATGCCAGAAACTGTGGGCAGTGGATCACTGAAAAAATAAAAAGAAGAAAGAAAACACAAATCCACAAAAAAGAGTTTAATACAAACTTGTATGTACATTTCACTGACTAACTCAACTTCTTCAGCAAGACACTTGGGCTCTCAAACTACTGATCGTCCAAGTGTCTTGCTGAAGAAGCTGGCGTAGTCAGTGAAATGTACATACAAGTTTGTATTAAACTCTTTTCGTGGCTTTGTGTTTCTTTTTTCTTTTTATTGTTTTCAGTGGTTTAAAGAATTTACACAATGTAGGCAGGCAACAAATGTTTAAGAAAGGCAGCCCAGGCCCCTTTTTTTCGATTTTTAAAATTGTCTAACATCAATATAGAGGATAGTGATGATCTTTCTCTGGGCTTGCCAGTATATTATACCATAGTTGCCCATTGGCAATAGTTATATCATAAGTGTACATGTGGCTAATGCAGTGACATTTAACTGTAATAATCTAGAACATTGTGACTTTTTCCTTTTTTGAACTTAATGCTGAATGAAATTCACTTTCAAATTTTAGTTGCTGCTTTAAAGCATATCTTAGAAGCAGATGTGGGCCTATGTATCTTCTATTTTTGGAATGCATGTTTGCACATGTGCATCTAACTGGATGAATAAAATTTACATTTAGAAAGATCATGTTCATTTAGATTAAAACTGAAAAAAAGAAATCATTCTGTCTTTATTGAATAGCTCTCCTATATAGATAAAATGAAGGAAAGAATTTACTTTTAAATCACCTTTTTTTAAACACTTAGGGCTTGCGGATTAAAAAACAGCGCAGCACTGGGGACATCGACAAGAGGGGAACATCAGGGTCGATCCGAAGCACCGGCAGTAGCACTTCCTGGGCGAGTACAGAATCCGGACATTCAGGATTGACAACTGGATCCCATCATACAGACAGCAATGTTAGTTTTGTCAGCCAAGATGACATCATTGATGGTAATGTTACAGAAACCTATATGGGAGAATGGAAAAATGATAAGCGTTCAGGATTTGGAATCAGTGAACGTTCAGATGGATTACGTTATGAAGGTGAATGGTATAATAACAAGAAATATGGCTATGGAATAACAACTTTTAAAGATGGAAACAAGGAAGAAGGCAAATATAAAAACAATGTGCTTATTACATCTAATAAGAAAAAACATATATTTTTAATCCGATCAGCAAAGTTTCGTGAAAGAGTGGATTCTGCTGTCAATGCTGCTATCCGGGCCTCACAAATTGCATTACAAAAAGCGGATATTGCGATTTCCCGGTAATAGTAAAATTTGGATCTTATTTTAGTTTAAAGAATATTTATAGATTTAAGAAAAATATATTCTTTCTATACATTCCATCCAAAAGTTACTTGGTACTAATGCTTTAACTACAATACTCATTTCCAAAAACGTTGGGACAGTGCAACATATAAGAAGAACTCCAACACATTTGTTTGGATTATTGTATTGCCGTTTATTTCAACGCATTACAATACATAAACAATAAATTAGGCATGGGATCACATATCTTATATGCTTAAAGAAAGATACAGGTGGTTTTCCTGTTTGGCACGTGCAACACACTCCCAAAAAAGTTGGGACAGCACGGCGTTTACCACGGTGTGGCCTCACCTCTCCTCTTGATGACACACTAATCTTCTGGACATCGATGACACCAATCTTTCTAACACCGTAACCGGAATTCTGTCCCATTCCTGTTGGATATAGGTTTTCAGCTGTTCAACTGTCCGGGGTCGTCGCTGTCGTAGTTTTCGTTTAATAATACGCCAAACGTTTTCTATAGGCGACAGATCCGGGCTGCAAGGGGGCCAATCCAACATACGAATGTGCTGCTGACGTAGCCATGCTAAAGTTATGAGCGCTGCATGCGGTCTGGCGTTGTCTTGTTGAAATATACACTGACGTCGTCCAAACAGGCGCCTCTTAGATGGCACCATAGCTTGTTCCAGGCTCTGTATATACGCTTCAGCATTGACGGTGCCATTGCAGATGTGCAAGTCTCCCATTCCATGGCCACTAATACAGCCCCAGACCATGACAGACGGTGGTTTCTGTACCGAACGCCTGTAGCACGCGTTAATATCCTTTTCGTCTTTGGTCCGGAGTGTACGGCGTCCATTATTTCCGTAAACAATCGTAAAGGTTGACTCATCGAACCACAATATGTTCTTCCAGCGTGCTTGGGACCAATTGACGGCGACGTTGCTGTCGTTTGTTGATGTATGGCTTCCGTTGTGCACAGTATAACTTAAGTTTGCATTTGTGGATGCACCGGCATACAGTATTCAACGAAAATGGCTTCCCGAAGAAATCGTGGGCCCAAGTGGCTATGTCCATAATCGCAGCATTCCTATGCGTGACAGTGACGTTGGAGGATCCGAAGAGCTCGAGCATTCAGAATAGGTTTTCTACCTTGGCCTTTCCGAACTGTGATCTCACCACTATCTCGGTAGCGTTTGATAATATTATGTACTGTAGATGATGACAGGTTAAATCTTCTGGCTATTGCACGCTGAGAAACGTTGTTTGTGAATTCTTGAATGATTCGAACACGAAGATCTTCGCTAACTGGCTTGCCTCGACCCATCGTTCCGAATAAGTTACCTGAACGACGGATGGCAACTGTTATTTATACGGAATGTAGTATGACGTCATCATTCTAGATTATTCCCGAACAATTCGGAAGGTTCCACTACTAACGGCGCTTTCTACAACGTATGTCCTTACTATTTTGGAACGTGTTGCAACACCCCCATTCAAAATGAACGTCCCGGCCACGATTCAAAATGTTTTGGTGCACACAGTATATTTATGTCATTTCATAAA
>JAHWFO010100943.1:323300-361396 GCA_023313115.1 Rhysida immarginata | reverse complement strand
TTTGCATTCGCGAGAAAGTTTTGTTACATCATCCCTTTTTGTTTTTTCTATATTTTTTGCACTGTCCCAACTTTTTTGGAAAGAGTATTGTAGAAAAGAAAGAAGAAAACTTTTTTGACAAATTTATTTTATTATTCCAAATTCTACAATTGAAATATTGATATGTGCACCTTCAGTCATTTTTTTTTTTGCCATATCAAAATTGGAAAATCATGTTAAAAATTTCCCAGAAGTAAAAATGTTCTTACAATTAGGATTTATGTAGTTTCTGAAACTTTTCTAGATTTACTAGCATAGAGTTCACATTAAATATCAAGTGACTTTTGCACTAACAGATATGAATATAAACAAAAAATGATTCTGAAATAATATGATAAAATATTATCATATTATGGGAACATATTTTCTTATTTTTAATGATTAATAAAAGTAGAAAGTTATACCAAGTAACTATTAGAAAAATATAGAAAGCTTGTTTAGTATAATAATGTAATAGCAATAACAGGAGATAGGTATAATTTTTTGACAGAGAGGGTTCAGAATCATAAGTTATATCACTATATTAAAAATGAGACTGATGCTGAGCAGAGGTTGGGGGCTTGAGCCATATTTATGGCAGTCAGTTTGTTCTCCAATTTTTATACGAGGTGTGTTTTTTAATTAAGTACCATTTTGATATAAAAAAAACAAAGACTTTTTTTTTTATCACCTTAATTTTTATATGAAAGCCTGGACCTTAATCTACTTTTCAATATAATCCCACATATATTATCGTATCGTTATGAAATGGAGAGTTCACTATTGTTTTTCTTGATGAAGTTGATGGAGGCCTTACAATACATAGCGGGAAAGAAATCACACAGAATCCCGACAGTTTCGCCTTTTATTTCTGGCTTTATCAATGATACAAATGAAGAGGCATGCAAGAATACGTTATATACAGATTATGATGGTATAAATACTGATTGATTGGTTGGATACAAAATAAAGGTAATTACCTAACACTATAGAGTAAGGTGGTAAAGTAGTTGTGATTGGTTGGAACACAATTTCTCATTCTTTCCTTTGCTCTATGTATTATTTATTTTGTTTATTATTTTCTCACTCTTTCCATTGCTGTCTGTATCATTACATTCCTGTAATTTTATCTTGTTTCTTATTTTACTGGCTTTATCATCCTATATGTTGTTATTCTTATTTTTCTGATTCGCTCATCGCGTTCCACCAAGCATAATCATGTTCCATCCAATCACAACTATTTTACCACCTTACTATACAGTATTAGCAAAATTACATTTATTTTGTATCCAAACAATCAATCAATCACTATTTAATCATCATAATCTGTATACAGGGTGTTTCATAATTGGTGTCCCATCTTTAGGTCCAAATAACGACTCAAGGGGAACAGGTGGGGGGAAAATGAATATTGATTATTTGGTTTTAATGTCCCCTAATTCAGAATAAAAACATTTCACGTCCCTGGGGTAAATTTTGAAAATTTTAATTTTGTAAGGGTAGGGGTGGGTTTAGCAAAAAACCCGGTGAAAAAATCTCATGCCCTGCCCACTTTATCAAGTGGGTAAAGTGAAAGGTATGGCTAGCCGATGTGGACAAAAACCATACTTATTAGAAAACAGTAGGGCCTACATTTGGAAAATGAATGAGAATGAATGAGTCGTTACCCTGAAAAGCTTTTCAGGGTAACGACTCATTCATTCTCATTCATTTTCAAATGTACTGTTTTTTAATAAGTAATAAAGTTCTAATAAGTTTCTAATGAGTTTTTCTGTTTTTGTCTACATTAGCTAGCCATACCTTTCACTTTGCCCACTCGATAAAGGGCAGGGGATGAGATTTTTTCACCGGGTTTTTTGCTAAACCCACATTTTACATGATGCTCTACAACTTTCTAAACAACACATGGGGTCTAACCCCTATCCCTACAAAATTAAAATTTTTAAAAATTACCCCTTCACCCCCAGGGACGCGAAATGTTTTTATTCTGAATTAGGAGACATTAAAACCAAATAATCAATATTCATTTCCCCCCAATCTGTTCCCCTTGAGTCGTTATTTGGACCTAAAGATGGGACACCAATTATGAAACACCGTGTATAAGGCATTCTTGCATGTCTCTTCATTTGTATCCTTGATAAAGCCAGGAATAAAAGGCAAAACTGGTCGGAATTCTGGGTGATTTCTTTCCCACTATATACTGCAAAGCCTCCACCAACTTCATTTATCATATTATATGACCTAATTCTGAATTTCCTCCTCATAGAAATCAACTGCCTGATTTGCTAACCACTCCAGCACGGCCGTTTTGACGTCATAATCGTCATGTACTGCTGACTTCCAAGGTGTTTCTTTAAGTGCAAGAACAAATGATAATCACTGGGTGCTAAGTCAGAGGGGTTTAAACAAATGATTCTAGCCAAATGATGCGATGAGATCTTGAGTTCGATGAGCCTAGTGTGGATGAGCATTGCCATGAAGCAAAATGATAAGTGGGAATATACTGTGGATAAAGACATGATGCAAAATGGTCATAGCATTTTCTTCATACACTTCATTTTTAATCTGCTGATGAATTTCAGCTGTTTCCTGAATTTGCATTTAGGAAACAAATGATAGCGCATATTTCACAATCGGAAGGATTTTCAATGATGATGGAATTCAGAAGCTGGCCATACGATGTGATAAATGCCTTATTATATATGTTGAATAGTAGATTAAGGTCCTGGCTTTCATATAAACATTGTCTTTATTTTTTTTTTCTATATATCAAAACGGTATTTACTTTAAAAACATGCATCATAGATATAGTATATATGTGAATACTCTGTGCCACTGATTATGCTGCGCAACCCTAATTTTAGGAGGGGAAATTCTGGAAAAAAAATAAGACTACTTCCTGCATAGTGTTTGTAATGATATAAAACTACAACCTGTAACAATAAAGTTCGGTGAATGATGGCATATTGAGAGTGGATTGCTCACTTACATGAAACAGCAGTTACTATCCTTCAAAGTAATCCCCGTCGATGGTAATGCACTTCTGGGAACGCCTGTACAAGTCCTGGAAACTCCTGGCGTAGTCGTTTTTAGGGATAGCCTTCAGTTGGGTCGTAACATTACTTTGGATGTCTGGCCACTTCGGGGGGCGTCTTCTACAGTGTTCCGGCCTCCTCGGAACCGTTTAAACCACTCATAAACACACTTCAAAGTAATAGCACTTTCTTTGTAAACTGTTGTCATCATTTCATGAGTCTTTTTCGTTCGCTGATCCATTTTGGGTTTTGACCGCGCGTACTACGCCTTCTCTCTTCAATGTCCTGTTTAAACACAATAAATACACTCGCAGCGCTGATTCTCTCAAATTTGTTTAAACATGTCTCGACCTGTCTGGGGCAGGATACGACGATGGTGCACTCTTACGACCGTTAGCAATTTGAAGTCATTCACCGAACTTTATTGTCACAGGTTGTATATAAAAATTGTTTGTGTTTTGGAGATATACTTTGTTTTTTTCACTGGTCTTTCACTCGCATCATATCCCGTCCTTCAGCATGATTAAATCCATGCTCTCATCATCTTCTATTATACGAAAGTTTTATTTTGCTGTATATGAATGGTAATGAGAGGCCATTCCGAATCACTGCTAAACACCTACTAATGTGTAAATGTAATGGGAGTTGGATATTGTAGGGATGCCAATCCAAATGAGGTGCAACCTCAAACCGAATAATGAATTCAGCCAAATTTTGAAGAAAGTAAGCGCAGAATATTCATGTATATTCAGTAAGTTCAATGTGATTTGGGTATATTAATTAATGTATTTGCTGGTAAAAGTTCAGTAAAAAAATCATGAACCTGTGCCAGTACATTTGTAAGCAGAATAAAATAATATTTGTGACATTCGTCAATTACAACGTTTTGTAACTTCTGCGTCTGCCCCCCCTCCCCACGTGGTTTGTAGATCGACACCCGTGAATGAATAGGAGACCCCAAGTCGCCAGTGAAAAATCCGGAAGAATTATGACTATTTCTGACATTGCCCACCAGGGGACAAGGAGGTCAGAATGGAAGGCAGCCAATCAAGAGCGTGATTTTGTGCATAGAGTTATGGGTAATGCTAGGGGAATATATAAGGTGGGTTTTTCGAATCCAGGCTCCGGTGGGGTAGCTATTGTTGTAAAAAGAGGTATTAATCACACTAAGATTGTCACACCTAACCTTGTCAATATGGAAGCAGTTTCCATTGTCATCAAAGATGCTGATATTGGAGAGGTCAGGTTTACTTCCCTATACAACCCACCCAGGCACAAGTTAGACCCTCGCGACTTAGATGAAGTACTGTCTGGGCCCACCCCAGTCGTTATGGCGGGTGATTTGAATGCGAAACACCCACACCGGAACTCCAGATGCACTAATCAAGGTGGCTTGGTACTTTATAGGTACATGGTAGATCAGATCGACACTTCCGTTATTGGCCCTCTTGAAGATACATACTACTGTGATCACTCACCCACTAGTGACGTGCTCAACATTGCTGTTCTCAAGGAGTTTTTCAAACCCTACAATATTTTTACAGTAAATGCCTTATCATCTGATCACCTACCAGTTGCACTAAATTTTGAGGGGATAAATATCGACCTGAGAATAAATCTTCGTTATAAGCAGGACTGGAAATTTTTTAGAGAACTTATGAACGACAGTAACATTCCCTATCAGGATCCCGTCACCAACAGTGACATTGACGAAAATATCAAAAAGGTCACTCACTCCATCAAGATGGCTACAAATGCTAGTGCTACTCCGGTGGATTGCAAGCGGCCAGACCATCTGGAAAATCCTCCCTCCATCAGGCAACTCATCCACGAAAAAACCACTTCAGAAGACTTTGGCAGCATACCAGGTTTCTCCACTTCAAGACGAAGTACAACAGGCTATCCCGCAAAGTAAGTGATCAGATTAAGGATTTAAGGAATCAAAGATGGAACAACAAAGTTAAAAGTCTGTCCGTCCAGGATAACTCTCTCTGGAGTATGGTCAGGGCCCTTAAAAGCAACAGGACTATTGTTCTCCCTCCTGTGCTTACAGAGGGTGGCGATTTGATTAGAAATGACCAGGACAAAGCACAAATTATCGCCGATTCACTGATGAGCCAATTCTATATGCCCAAAGAGGATGATCTGGTCAATATCACTCGTGAGGTCAAGGACGTGTGTGATAGGTATGGCCACACACAGCACGCTCTTGGCTCTCCTGATGTCATTGGCACCTCTGAGATATTGGACATCATAAAGTGCCTGAAAAGCAAAAAGGCAGCCGGTATCAACACCATTACCAACAGTGCTCTCAAGAATTTGCCTCCCAGTGTTATCTGCATCATCACTAAAGTCATGAATGACTACTGGCTTAGCGGCCATTTCCCTAGTCCCACAAGTTATAGGCCCATTAGCTTGTTGCCCATGCTTTCGAAGGTCTTTGAGTGCACTATACTCAAGAGGTTCAATGAGTACTGCGAGGCAAACAACCTTATTCATAGTGAGCAATTTGGTTTCCGTCCAGGCCACTCTTGTCAGTTATGGAGGCTCGTTGCTGATTTAAACGTTCCTCTCAACCTCTCTATGTTTGGTGGTCTCGTTTTCCTCGATGTCCAAAAGGCCTTTGACCAAGTCTGGCATGATGGAATCATTTACAAAATGATTACCTACGGGTTCCCTGACGATCTAATTGCTCTGGTTCGCTCCTTCCTGTCAAAGAGGACTTTTCGTGTTAAGGTTGGGGACTCCTTGTCTGAACCCTGCGATGTTAATGCTGATGTACCCCAAGGCTCTGTCTTGGGACAGCCTTATTCAACTTCTTTATCCATGACTTCCCCAAGTTTGCAAAATGTAATCTTTACATGTTTGCTGATGACGGTTCCATCATGACCTGGGCACGAAACCCAGCACATGTCATCACTCGATTACAAAAAGCTTTGCATCAGTACGAGAGCTGGTTCACTAAGTGACGATTAAAGCTAAATGTCAAAAAGTGCAAGGTCATGTTTATCACTCGCAAATGCAAAAACCCTCCAAAGCCCCTCTTTTTATTTGGCAAGAAACTTGAGTGGGTATAAAGCTATAAATATCTTTGTGTCATGATCGACTCCAAACTAAACTGGAATGACCAAGTCCAATATGCGCTCAGCAAGGCAACGAAGGCGAAGTTCAGTTTGATTGCACTTCTGGGGCGAAACAGTGCTCTTGGTGTAGATAACAAACTCTTGATATACAAGGTTGTGATTCGTACTATTTTGCTTCATGGAATGCCTGCTTGGGCTTCTATTTGCAAATCTAGGTGGAAGGATCTCCAGACCTTCCAAAATGTTGCTCTCCGATCCATTGCCCAACTTGACAGAAGAGTTGCCAACAACCACTCTATCTATGACGATTTGGGGATGACCCACATAGGCACCTTTGTCCAGACACTTATGAAGAACATGCTACCCAAGATGGAGAATCATGAAAACACCCTGGTTTCTGGTATTCTGGACCATCCACTCGTTGTAAAGAATCCCCTCAGGTTTCGAAGATCGCGCCATATCCTGGATGTCTGCTTTGATGACGTTAACAAGGCCGCCTTCCCCAACTATTGGATCTTTTAGATCCTGCTGATTTTTTGGGACTCTATTCGTCAATTTACAATCTGACTCTCGTCCCTAATGGGGACTTCTTCTCTGGAGGACTTAAGAGGTTCATCAGGCTTCTCACCCCGTTCAGTGTACCTCCTCTGGTTTACTCTGTGGGCGAGCGTGCAAAGTGAGCTTGGCTCCTGGACCACTCGCATCTTTCTTTTCACTTCACTGTTCGATTGTCGATTGTCAATAAAAGGCATGGTGGATCGAGTTTTTCCTACTGCACGTTTGCCGAATGTGTATCTATGAATCTTCACGCCTAGAACTTCGAAATCGTAAGTACCCTATTCTTATGTGTCCCCTAGCAGCCATTACTATGCGGCTATAAGCCTATTCCAAACCGAGAACTTGCTTGGACTTCCATTGTTAACTTGGCCCCTATCGTGTTTAGAGCCTTTACCTTCCTCTTCCTTAAGGAGGACGTTAGTTTTCTCTTCCTGCTTATTTACATCAAATAATTGTTACGAATTACTGGGTAGTTAATGTATCATGGATTGTATGCTCAACCTATTCTGATTAAACTGCTATTCTGTTTTATTTAAGCCACAGTTGACCCTTGTCCTTTACATATAAAACAAATATTTTAATATATATATCTATTTAAATATCACATACTGTACATTAAAGTAAATTATTATTATTCAAAAGAGAAATTTTGATCTTGCTATTGCATTTGATATTATTGTTATTCCTAAGATTTTTTATTATTTTTTTGATATGGTTTCTCGGCACAAATTGTGGTTCCTTTTCGAGAATATTAAAAAAAAATAAGTTGGCTCTCTTCTACTAAATTAGAGTATATAGATCAAATAGCAATCCATAAATTCTGATTTTTAATAGAAAATTTTATTTGTAAATTTTTGAAAAAGATCTCTTCTGGTTACATTGATTCTTCAGAATTGCTTCCCACCGTAAGGTTAAGACAAAATTATTCTTCCCATAGATCATCAATAATGCCAGTGAATGTTAATTGCCCTATAAAGTCTTGCTGGATCGATCCTGTTTCTAAAATTATTAATATTTTTAACGAACGTTTTACATTTATAATAATGACTTTGTCATCTTTTGATTTCAAAGTGTTTTGTAAGTTTCTGTTTTTTCTTTAGTTTTAATGTTTTTATTTCATTACCCCATGTTTGGGCTATTCAGTGCTGGATTTGCCAATAGGCCGAATAGGCTGCGGCCTAGGGCGGCAAATTTCAGGGGGACGGCGGATTTCATTAGTTTGACTATTCTATTCAGTGCCTACTTATCTACTTAAATACATATTATTTATGGCCTAAATAGTCTTAGTTTACATTATATTACTTACAAGTGATCACGAAAGTAGGGGGCAGCAGAAAGTAAGTGGCCTATACTAAGGAAAAGTATAAATCTGGCTCTGGGGCTATTGCCTATTTGGGAGGGCAGTTACCATCCAGTGACTCAATCATTTATTGTGATTCTGTTTGGTTTACTGTTGCTACAATAAATAAATAAATAAATAAATAAATAAATAAATAAATAAATAAATATATATCGAAATTTATTTAATGAAGAATTTTCTAAGCTGAAATGCTCATAAGCCTGGTGTTTGTGAAAATTTTTATGAGGAATCCTTTTTTTTATAGAATGTGCAATAGAACAAGCCGGTTTTATTCATTTGTTGTACCTCCCCCCTCCTATAAACAGTATACCATAATTTTCTGGGTATAATATGCCCTCGCCGATATTACTTGCCCTTGTTTTTTCGTGTTTTTAGAAAAATTCCCAGCCCATAATACGCAATCGTGGTACACGATGATGATTTAATATGCCTGGTAGCCTCTTTAAGCATTTAAAAAGGCCATTGTGCAGTATAAATAGTGTTTTTTTGCAGTATCCTCCACACAAATTTTTAGCAGCTGAGTGGGATTAAAAGAGTCTATTCAAATGATATAATAGATACGAGTTGTCTTTTCCAAATGTTCCACAATAGCATTCATTTTTAATCAGTTTCAGATTCATTTAAATATCTTATATAGTAAATACTTGGAAACAAAATATACGTACCATATTCTACTAGAATTCTGGCCTTCAATACTGGCCAGTCTTTAATAGAGACCAAGGCATTGCAAGTAATTAACATATAAAAGCCTGTCTCCAATTTGGCTCAGATTAAAAATTATTAATAACCTTCCATCTTGTCATTCTTAGTGCTTTTTATAATTCCTTATATCACAGCTCTGTCATCTTGTCATTCTTAGTGCTTTTCATGTTCCTTATATCACAGCTCTGTAGAGATAAGTGTTTTTCAGCCTTTCTTATCTCACTGATACACATTAATTCAAGTTTAGGTTAACCTATAATTAAAACTTCTGCAGTATACTTAAATTATGATGATCTAAATAAGTGTAGCCTATACCTTTTTAGGATTCATTTATTAACACAAACAGAACAACTTATTATAATTTGTAATTAAAAAAAGATAATAATTAAATTTCATAAAAAGCTTTTATTTATTTTTCTCTTTATGAAAATTTTGTGGCACCACTGAGATCATCTCACAACACACTGGTCGAAAATAGCTAGTATTGATCAGTCACAGTCAAACTTGAATCTTGCACTAGTCAGTTCGTTCAGTCAGTCATGAAAACCTACAACACAACTGTTGCTGTCATTTCATGAAGTGCTCCAAAGAATGTTCAACCTGCTGATGTGAGCTGGAACTTACCATTCAAGGCAAAGATTACAGAATACTTAATCATGACCAAGACAAGGACTTTACAAAAGGCAGGAATACGAAGGCACCTAATAATAGGCTTGTTCTCAAGTGGATGAAAACTTTGACACAGTACTGTTTGAGGAAAGTCAAGGCACTGACTAAACAATTGGTTTTGTGCAACTTCATGCTGGAGTGGTTAGCAAATCAAGCAGCCGATTTCTATGAGGATGGAGTTCAGAAGCTGGTTGCACTATATGATAAGTGCCTTAATATAGGTGGAAATTGTTGTAAAGTTCATTACGGTCCAGACCTATTTACTTAAAAAACATGCCTTGTACATTGCTAAATCTTTCGCAGTCAACTGTTCAGAACATTTACTGTTTCAACGTTTCTCTCTCCAAAATTAATAATTCCTATAGTAACAAATTTTAAGGATTAAAACCTTTTTAATTCTGTTATTGTTTTTTTTTTTTGTTTTTTTTGATGATGAATTAGGGAACCAAGAGAAAATATAACTTTTTATTATTATCTTCGGTATATTGTTATGCCCATTATTACTTTTGATTCTGGCAGTTATGTGTATTGCACATAATGTATGTGCTAAAACTGATATCACAGGCATAGCTATAGTCAGAAGTTTTTTTTATAAAGGAGAGGTAGAGTTAGTAGTGTGTAGTGGATAATATCATTGTAGACAGTAGCAGAGGAAATTGCAGCCCTTTCAGTATCCCTGTCAGCCCCAGTCTCCCAATCAGAATTGATTAAATTCAACTCTGATTATAATTGGAAAATAGTCCTTGGAGGGTTTTTTCACGCCATTACCTCCGATATTGATGAATAAATAGTGAAAAATAGTAAAGAAAACCTGACGGTAACCCGAAGGTCCCTGGTTCGAGTCCAGGCCGTGGAATTTTCTTTACTATTTTTCACTATTCATTCAACTCTGATTATTTTATTTTTTAGTATGTTAACGACTAGAACAACATTTTGTTGTTATTGAATAACTATGATGGCATTATAAAAAAAATTGGGATTTCACTTCCTAAGTTTGATTTTGATTTTACAAAATTGAGGGTCATTTTCATTAGTATTATGAGTAATAAATTAACCATAATTTACGGTAATAACACCGCAGCAATGAATAGGCTGCAGGGCTGAAATTCATCTTTTTCTAAAATAAAAACGTAAGATTTGCCGCAGCGATTGTTACGCCGCACCCCCTCCCCTTTTATGATAGACATGTAAAAGTAAAACGAATTGGCTTAATTTAAGAGCATATATATTTTAATACATGCAAAATTAATCAAATACATAAAAATTGAACTTCAAGAATGTTTTTGCATTTTCGGAAATGGTTTACAATATTGGCGATACTACAATAGACAAATGAAAATCACTACCCTATTCGAAACCTTCAAAATCGGAATGAAAAACAAAAGTTAAATATTCTTCTTGAAGATTTAAACATTCTTCTTTATATTCTTTATTTTCATCATTATCATCAGATTCTACCATCATGATTCTGTATGGTAAACCACCAGCTCGAAATTCGTTGATCGAAGAGTTTTCAAGTTTCCATCGTTTTGAGAACTTATTTTCGTATTTATTTTTGGTGTCGGGAAATTTAAATAAAAAGTGAATCAATGTACTGCATAACGAACTGTACATTGTATATGCTGTATATTAAAGTACTGTGATTATATTATACTAATAATGAAAGGTCTTAAGAGGATATTTTTTTTCACACCAAACCTCAGATGTTGATATAATTGATGAAAAATAGGAAAGAAAATTCCACAGCCTGGGATTGAACCAGGAACCTTCTGCTGTAAATTTTTTTTTTCCCAAAATATAATGAGCAGAAGGTTCCTGGTCGATCCCAGGCTGTGGAATTTTCTTTCCTATTTTTCATCAATTATATTATACGTTAAATTCGTTTGAAGTTCGTCACCCAAAGTTTGTTTGAAGGTAACAATCAGTGGTGCAATATCAGTTTTCGAAAATTGTTTCAATTGTCACGCACTTAAAGAAAAAAAAATCACTAGTTAAGCCGCAGCGATAGTTAAGCCGCAAAGGCATTTTTTTTCGAACTTTTTTAATGCATACGCCACAGCGTTATTACTGTAAATTATGGTACTTTATTTCTAATTTACTGTTTTTTGAAGCTAAATGAGAATGATAAACATTATGTAGTATGTAAGCTAATTTAGAGTTTAGAACGTCAACTGTGTTCGAGAAGCTTCTGCTTAATTCCATGTAAAAATTAAGAATTTGAAAGTGTGTCCATTTATAATATGTCAGGCATCATTTGAAAATCCAGGCTCACTTAAACTTTAAAAAAATGCTTTCTTCCTCAAAAAAATAAAAAAGAGGGAAAGACAACATTTAATCTAAACAAGATGTCTGTTTTTCAGAAATTTTAGTAAAGAGATAAGAAATGTATTCAAATACGAGGGTAAGTCAATATACAAGACACAAAACGAAATATCATCAAATTGCTGCAATGTGAAATTGAGCTATGAATGATCCTTTATGCGAGTTTCAGTGTAGATGGCATCACCACTATGTACCGTATACGGCACTTGTAGTCTCGTTTTCATGTAGCAGTGACTCATTCAAGTGTCAGGTGGTTAAGATGGCAAGTGTGTTAGCTTATTGTAGCTGTGATGACCAATGGGTCGTAATTCGATTTCTGTGCATGTAGGGCAAATCTGCTGAGCAAATGCATAAGAAAATATTACCTGATTATGGTAACAAATGTCCAGGTGCTTTGCAAGATGGACTTCTTCTGTTGGATGACAATGCTTGTCTACCTGGTGCCAATATTACAGTGGCTTGAGGTTAGGAATTACTGGTACATTCACCCTACAGTCCAGATTTGGCAGCATCCGACTTTCACCTCTTCGGCCCATTGAAGAATCACCTGGGTGGTTAGCAGTTCCAGGATATGGAGGAGGTCTGTTGGGAGTTTACCAGTTGGCTACGACACAATCCACAAACTATCTTCGCTGCTGGCTTTGAAGGACTCATGAAATGCTGGGACAAGTGTCTAAATGTTCATGGAGATTACATTGTAAAATAAACAAATTCATGAGGTAACTATTTCAACTTTCATTTCTATGCCATTTTGCGACTTATATATTGACTTACCCTAGTTATTGATTATTACACAAAATTAACCCATAAGCCTCTAAAAATACCCACTGCTTTTCATATATTTTCTTTCAAGTAGTGGTTTTATTACAGCAGGCTTCTTTGAAGGTATGCTAAGAATAAGTAGTTGCTTGGGAGGGGGAGAGAAAATGCTACTTGTCAACTTAGAAATCTTGTGTTTCATGAAGAAGCACTGCAGAGAATGACATACATTTTTTTGAATTTCCTGATATTGCAGACATAATAGCTTATTTGATTGATGATATTCAAATCGGTCATTTCAGAAACCTCACTTGTTACAATTTTGATGTTATATGAGTTAACTTTTTCATAGTCTCGATATATCAATCATCGAATCCTGTTAAAACCCTCATGAAACTAATCTCAAACAGTAAACAAGTGAAGGAAAAAAAATTTTCAAAAAACAACTCTATGTCAAAATTAGGTACACATAGCGCCATCTCTTGAGCAAACAAACATAAGCAAATTCTATTTCATAATAATTCCCCCTCCCCCCCTTTGGATTTTTGAAAATTTTTTTAGATTCATGCATTGTCGCCGACTTTACATATGTGTACAAAATTTCAAGCAAGATCAGACTAGTGGGAAGGGTTGAAATATTGATCACAAGATTTCATCTACCAAACATGACCCAAATGGCTAAAGTTATACAAGCGTTGTAATAAAAAAAACACCCCAAAAATGAACAATCCATGCAAAAATCCCATGTGATACACAAGGATCCCACATTTGATCTGTCATTTTATAACCCTTGTCACTGCTTGTCGGTTAGTGTTTATCTGTTGGCAGGTAAGGTATATTATTTCATTGTTATTTTCAAAATTATCTCCAATTCCATCATATAAAAATCCTCTGATGATGATCTTAGTATCAAAACACGTAAGGAAATAATTTATATGTTCCTGCTACAGGAACCCTACATTTATTTACTATATTTTTGCAGTTTTACCTTAAGCATTATCTATTTACTGTTTTGTTTATTGGTTTTAAAGAAGGGTAGTGATATCTTCAAGCAGCAGTGGCAGTGAAGAGCCTATTAGTAGTAAAAGAAAAAGTCATAAATAAGACCAATGTTATCAAGAGCTCTCATGTTAAAAATGAGGCATATATAAATCATAAAAGCTGACTTCACAAGCACGTGAACATCGTGTTGATTGCAGGTTAGTTTAAGCTCTTATTTTTATTACATAATAGGATGTCTCAAAAAATATACTAACACTTTGAATGACTATAAAAACATTATTTATGAACATAGAGACAAGTTTAAAGGCTTGAATTACAGAAGACAAATGTAATTAAAGAATCATGTTCACAAATGTTCAAATTGATGACCGTCATTGTCCAGACAAAGCCTATAACACGCACCAATGGATTCGCAATGGGTGCGTTGGTGGCGGTTTATCGAACTCCCTTCTGAACCGTCTTTGCACTTCCGTGGCGTTTTCGGTCTTCCAATAACATTTAAGGACAAACTTTCTCTTTTCAAAGCTAAGTTGATCTCCTGCCATTCTGTTACATTAGTTACACCTGAAAAAAATAAGTGTTAGTACATTTTTTTGAGACACCCTGTATTTTATTACATCCTTTACTGGTATAGAATGAAGATATTTGAAAATACTGATTTTGTATTTTACAGATGCAGACAGGTGCTTCGGTTCTATTCCTGAAACAGACCACACAGAAATACAGGATGAAGTTGGGGGTGGGGGGATAAATGGATAAGCCTGCCTGTTGGAAGACATATAAAGGTGGTTTCAGAGGAACAGTTCGTACAGCAGTAGACGCTGTCATGGGTAAAGCATGTAACCTAACAGACCTTGAAAAAGGTATGTTCATCAGGTGCCGTGCAAAAGGCGCAGCACTTCGGAAACCGAACTTTTGTGAACTGTTCGCGTAGTGGCTTAGTGAAGGTGTACAATGAATGGAAGAATGGACAAGATGGGCATTGCAGGCATGCAAACTGTAGGGGATACGGGTCGTTAATGAACGGGGTGAGCGGTGCTTACGGCGGCTAGTTAAGCGTGATCGATGGCGCTACCATTGATACATTGACAGCCCAAATGAACGAGGAATGCACCAAAAAGCTATCGAGAACAACTGTGCAACGCACATTGTTGCTTCTTGGCCTCTGCAGCAGATGTCTGGTTCCAGCACCTATGTTGATAAGGTGCATTGGAAGAAACGACGTGCATTTGCATTGCAGTACAAACATTGGACCCTAGACCAGTAGAAAAAAGGTTGCATTTTCCGATAAGTTGCATTTTCTCTTGCATCGTATCGATGGACGTTGGTGTATCTGCCAGGAGACATCCGCAAACAAACTATACGAAACCATTGTTGGGTGGCAACAAGCTGGAGGAGGCAGTGTAATGGTCAGGGGCATGTTTTCGTGGCATATTTTGGGTCCATTGCTTCCTCTGGAAGGAACCGTCAATAGCTGTGCATACTTATCCATCATTGCCGACCAGGTGCATCCTACATGGCAACTGTGTACCTGCGAATGATGACATCTTTCAACAGGATAATATACTATATGCCACATGGCCAAAATTTGCCATGCATAGTTCGAGGAGCATGAGGATGAGTTCCACTTACTACCCTGGCCTCCAAACTCCCCAGATCTTAATCCTTGCGAGAATCTGTGGGAACATCTGGATCAACATGCCAATCAGCAAGACCTTTCACCCCGGAATCTTCATGAGTTATATGATGCTCTGCTATTCGCATGGACACAGATTCCTTTTGCCACCTTCCAAGCACTCATTGAGCCCATGCCCATCACCTAGCTGATGTTTTGGCTGCAACAGGAGGCTATTTGGGTTATTAGGTAGGTGGTCGTAATTCAGTGATTCAACCCTATATTTACTAAATTTATTTAAGTTCAACTAAAAATGAACATGATTCATATTTACAAAGCTTAATAAGCATAAAGCCATTCAGCAGACAACATAAAAGACTGAAGAATCACAACCTAAGAAGCCAAGAGTAGCAGCATCATATGGATATTCAGTTTCCTGTTCAAGTGGAAAGAAATCTGTATGTAAACAGGCATTCATAAATCTAATGGTATTACGGCTGATCGTGTCCATTGTTTATGCAATTTGATGAGAGAAGGGAAATTAGCTAAGGGTTTGAGAGGATCAGGACCATCAGGGAATTCGATACCAGGATTGTAGTGAAACTTTTAGAAGAGATGAAAAGTTGAATTCGATACCATAAGGGAATTTGATGCCATTTTACAATTTTCTACCAAAGAGACTCACTGCATTGTCAGGTGAAAAGTTGAATGTTAAGGCAATAAGGAGAATGTTTAAGAATTTAATATCTTTTCTGATGGATGAGCAGGAGAAAACAAAAATAATACTGTACAAGATTTCTTCATGCCTTGGTTGATATAGGAAAATTTGTCACAATCAGTCAGTATTGTCCTATAAGAGGTCACTCGATTTTGCCTTGTGACTGAAACTTCGGCATTGCAAAAAGAAAACTACGCACTATGGATCGTTGATACACGGTGTCCCAAATTGATGTATACATTCTTTGAAACATATAACTCGGCAACGAAATGAGATAGAAATACATGTATAAGGTTTGTTGTATTTTATTCCTTAAGCTTCCTTAATCCCATACATGTTAACAAAATTGCAGCTGCCTATCTGGATCGTTCTCATTTAGTGCGTGGACAAGTCGTAGAATGTAAAGGCTTCCATTTTTGACCTCACAAAATGCGATAAACATTGGACTTGGTGATACCAATTTCACGAGAGCATTGCCTCACTGACTTCTTTGAGGATTGTGCAAAAACCTCCATGATGGCATCAACACTCTTGTTATCAGTGGAACTTCTCTTTCTTCTGCACCGACCTCTCAACATATCTTTCACCATTCCTTTGGCTTCAGACTTGTCTCGGAGTTTTTTATTGTTACCCTTGCTGGCGGTGGTGGACCAAATTCAACCGTCCAACATCATTGAACCTCAACAACATTTTCAACACTTCAGTATCCACTTACGTTCATCGAATGAAAGTCTCACCATCATTTTGGTTTATACACAAATGAACAACAATGAAAGTGTTGCTATGCTTTTCCAGCGCCGTCTGGATCATATATTTCTATCTCATTTCGTTGCTGAGCTATAACGTTTCAAAGAGTGTATACATCAATTTGGGACATTCTGTATATGATGGAACCTTATTGAAGCATATTCAGCATAAAACAATTTTAAAGTTAGATTAGTTAAGACAGTGATATTTTTGATTTTAAGGATTAGTGAGGTGTATTGTACAAGAAAAACTTACTGTCACCAGAAAAGCATCATCAGAAAAACGGCATTTCCCAGAAGGCACATTAAAAGAGACCAAAAAAAAATCATCTTAGATATGAAGGAAACATAAAAGGTACAGCAGTGGCACAGATTTTAATTGCCAATTATACTAAAATACAAATTTTCGAATTTGGTCCTAAAAATAGAGTAACCCTTCCAAATAATCAAGCATACCTGAGGGTTTTGTTAGAATAAATTCAAAAAAGATAAGCGATATTAAAAAATATTTCAATACATTCCAGGAGAATATACTGACTGGTATACAAAAATTTTGGAATGGCCTACTTGTGACGAAGTAACTACAGAAAATTTATATTGAAAAAACATATTTTTGTAATTATCATATAAGAAGTAACTATTGTTTGTTTGATTTGAATAAAAAGTATTATTTTGTGATATTTACTTTTATTTTCTTACTCTGTTTGTTGAATCATCTTTAAATTGACAAGTTTTACAATGCTGCTATGCCATCTTGTGACAATTTTTTAACCTCAATATGGGAAAGGTCAAGGCATAATCTGCTATATTTACTATCTAGTGGGCTATTCTTAATATTTCTTGTTGGTAATATGAAGAACTCCAATACTTAAGTTAGAAAAAATAGAAATGGGTCAATGAAGTTGTTTTGTATCTTGATGCTGTAAGTTCAAGGGCTTTTAATTCTTCCCTTTTAATCTGGAATAGGCTTTCAAAAAAAAATTATCAGAAGCAATGGATTATTAAAATAAAAGCAGGATGTAGAAAGTGATTTCATTATTAACATTATCCATATATCTTACCCTGCAGAGCATCCACAATAAACATTAGATGAAGGATGATGAAAAAAATATATATACAAAATAATGTCATTGGGCCAGGAGTACATGAGATTTAACTGCAGGAATCAACCTTAGGTTTTCTTGAACCAGATCTTGAATTAATATTTTTTATTTACATAATGGTATATTAAATAATCAGACAGAGCACTATGCTACAGATATGATGGACACAATGTTTGCTACATCAATTGATCACACTGACAAAGGAACCATCCAAACCTGTACAGGGAACTCCTTGTTTGCATTTGGAAACAAGGGCATTGCACAATGGTGGTATCAGGAATCACGAGTATCATGCTAGTTGCCTCTACCAATTGGGCCATCGTGAACACGGTTCAGAAAGGCTGTCACCAGGTGCTCTTAAAGACTACCAAGTAGTCAAGATGGAGTTCGTTGCCTCTACCAATTGGTCCAATTTCCATTTATAATTTCTTATGTTTGCTCATCAACTTTCTGATGGTTTGGATAGGAGGAATTCCCAATCTGCGAGTTGGGTGCCCATCCTATCATTGGGCCTCCATCTTGACTATCTCTGGTAGTCTTTAAGGACGCTTGGTGACAGCCTTGCTATACCGTGTTCATGATGGCCAAATTGGTAGAGGCAATGAGCGTGATACACGTGGTTCCTGGTTCGAATCCAGATCGTGGAATTTTTCCTTCCATTTTTTCTGATAATATCATTTCCTTATTATTGGAGTATTATCTCCAGGTTCCATTTATAATTTCTAGAGGTAATGATCGCAAATTTAAAAGAAAATTCAATTCTTCATTATATCTTGTAAAGTGAATTCACAAAATTTTCCAATGCTCTGTCATTAGCCATCCCTTGCCATTTAAAATATTTGGATTAAAATTGACCCTTGTCTTAGATTTAAGTTAGGTGAACAAAAATAGTGTACTCAGATAACTTATAAAGATACTAGCTACTAACCCTGGCGTTGCTCGGGCTCTTTTTTTTTTTTTTTTTTTTTTTTTTTGATGAAATTTTGCAATATCTGAATGTTATTGTGCATATACATTAAAAATGAACACATTAAAAGCTTACAATTAATACAGTAAAAATTCATGGCCAACTATGGTTAACTAATATAGGGTGTTTCTAAATTATTTTCCATATTATACATGTTTATTACTCAAAAAGTATTACAGATTTTAACGTGATTTTTTTTATTCGCAAAGAAATACTCAAAAAGTTTCTTAGCCTCACATGAGTAGTTGTTCTCCCCAGTAAATTTTATAAGTTAGGTAGAAATATAGCCGGGCAGACAAAAATTAAAATATTATGTAGTAGTGTGCAGTTTTTCACACTTTCAGCCAGGTGATCACGAAATTCAGCCGGGCAGTGCGCTCGTTCAAAAGGCCCTGGGGAGAACCCTGCATGGTTGGTGGGTTGTTCCATTTTTCGTGAGACACAGTAAACAGTGGCGAGTGTTCAAGAAAAAGTTCAATGCATGTTATGGCTTGTGGAATTTAAGTCAATGATTACAGTTCAGAGAATGTTCAAAATAAAGTTTAAAAAAGATCCTCCAAATCATAAGTCATTTAAGCTATGGCATGAACATTTTTTTTACACAGGCAGCCTGTTACACAAAAAGGGTGCTGGCAGACCGTCAGCGACACCACAGAGAGTAGAAAAGGTGAGGGAGGCGTTCGATCATAGTTCCCGTAAATCACTTCGCCAAGCAGCTTGTCAACTGGATATGCCAATGACATCCATACATAAAACAGTGAAGCACCGCCTTCGTCTTACACCCTACAAAATCCAGAGGATGCATGAACTGAAGCCAGATGACCAACTGAAGTGCAAGAAGTCCGCTGAGGATATGCTCCAAAAAATCGACAATGATCCCACCTTTCTTGAGGATATTTTGTTTTCTGATGAGGCAATATTCCATACTTCCGGAGCAGTAAATCGACACAACTGCTGCATTTGGGGTTCACAAAACCCCCACGTTCTAAGGGAGCATATACGCAACAGCCCAAAGTTTAATGTTTGTTGTGGTTTAATGCATGATCGAGTAATCGGACCTTTCTTTTTCTCTGAAACACCATTACTGCTGCAACCTACGTAGATATGCTGGAGAACTACCTGATTCCACAGGTGGAAGAACTGAAGCCCAACACAGTATCTACCAACAAGATGGAGCACCTTCTCACTGGGGCCTGCAAGTTAGGCAGTGCCTTGATACGAACTTTCCAGGACGATGGATTGGAAGGGATGGGTCAATCCCTGGCCACCTCACTCCCGAAATGCTAGCCCGAACATGGGAGGAAATCGATTTTCGCTTTGACGTCCTTCACGCCATAAATGGGGGGCACATTGAAATTTATTAAGGCATGGTAAGAAACTTTTTGAGTTTTTCTTTGTGAATAAAAAAAATCATAATAGTTTTTGAGTAATAAACATGTATAATACGGAAGATAATTTATAAACACCCTGTATGTCTGCTGCAGATAAAGTTGATGTGACATTTTTCAAATATTTGTAAAATACCATTAAACGTGCTTCTTTTTTTTTTCAGCGGGCCATGCGGTACAGGACAAAATTCTCATAATGTCCTAGATTAGTTCTCTAAACGTTATTCCACCCATAACAGATATTGGCATATTTATGAAAAGAGCTGTTTACAAATTACTGTGTAAAAATTGTAATATGTATTATTTTAGTAAGATCAAATGCCAATTTAAACACAGTTTTTGAGAGCATACAAGATCTCAAACAGGAGATAGGAGATTTCAAATAATTATAAAAATATTCCTTTACGTTGGAGCTATAGTAAAACCTGTTCTAATGGCTACTTGTATACAACAACCACTTTTGCTTGGTCCTGCAGAAATTTATATGGGAAATTTCCACCTGTTTAATACACCATCTTAAGCATAAAATTTAGTCAGCATTTTTGATCCCCTGTGCTTAAAAACCCTTATTAAAAAACCTGTCTATAACGACCACTTACACGACCAATCAGATCCTAACCGAACTCCCAATTACATCAATTACATGATAGTCTCTTTAATCAACCAGTCATTGGTTCTTTCAGCCTATATACGGAGGCTTAGCCTATAGAGGCTTTTTTTTTTATGTTGTTCTTGTGTAATTTTTTTTTATTGAACCTGTATACAGAGACACCTGAATTTTATGCTCAGTTTTGGTTGGTCTTGCAGATGATTATCTATACATATTATAAAATGCAAATGCTGATGTGTTTGTGTGCTTATTACTCAAGAACCACTGATCCGGTTTACATGCTTTTTTTTTAGTTTATAGATATGCTCTCTGGCTAGATTTTTGTATACATTTTCTTATGCTAGGTAACATAAGAAATAAGCAGTAAAAGTTGGAAATTCATCAAAAATTTTCCAATAATGTGAGTGTGTTATTGTTGGTTGTCGTTGTTGGTTTTTATGTTATTGTGGATGGTGTTATTGTTGCCGGATTGAATTTAGAAATTTAAATCTGTTTTGTTGCTCTGACTGGATTTGGTTATTTCATCGTTTTATTTAATACTTGTAGTAAGTGCCTTTTGGTCATTCTTGTTGCTGATTTTTTTTTTTTTTTTCAAAATCCGCGGCATAGACAATCTTCTTTGGGTAGAAATACGGCTGGGGTTAAAAGGTAACATTTGGCTATAAACAATGAAAGTAGTGTAGAAAGACAAATTCGTCTTAGTCAGACAGCTAATCATAGGTGAATTGTAAGATCACCACAGTCACAATCTCAGAGAAATGAGTCTCAATCTCATTGATAACTGGTACGTCGAAGAAATGAAATTAATGCTACCTTCAGGGATAATTTGTGTGGCAGAGGTGCTCCCATTCCTAGGCCACTCAATTCATCAGATCTCACCATCTAATTATTTTATTGGGAAAATCATCAAAAATGTAAATGTATGCATACACTTGATCAGCACCCAACTGAACTGCAAGACTTTAATCGGAAGTGTGTAGCAGAATCTTAACGCAGTTGCTAGCTAAAACTTGGCATGAACTATCTTATTGTCCGAGACATGCCTCACATGTATCGAAGATCATGTAGAGATGTAACGAATTATAAGGGTAATAATGTTTTCTGCATACTCAACATTTAATAACCTCTGATGAACAGTTCAAAAGTTATGTCCTATTACTGTTGACCATTTTCTAAAGGAACATTGTGTAATCTATAAGGGGAGATCAAAAAGTAAGTTGCACTTCCATGGTATGGCCATTTATTACACCACCTATACAAAAACAACACTGCTATAGCAGCATACAATGTAGGTTCACTTTTCCACATAGTCCCCAAGAAACCCTAAACATTTATCCGAACGATCAACCAACTTTTCGATTCCGGATGCATAGAAATCTCCTCCAGCGTTTTGTAACCACACGGTGACAGCCGCTTTCACTTCCTCATCGTTTCGAAATCGTTGTCCACCGAGTTCCGTTTTGAGCTTACCGAAAAGATGAAAGTCGCATGGCGCTAAGTCGGGACTGTATGGAGGATGTTGCCAAACCTCCCATTTGAATCGCTGCAGCAGTTCGCACGTTTGGCAGGCCTTGTGAGGTGTTGCGTTATCGTGCAACAAAATCACATCGGCGCTCAATTTCCATATACAGCAGTGATTTCACGATGAATGTCCATGCAATTCACCCGTTTGGCCCATAGAAATCGGATTGCTGCTCGCACCTCAAGTTTGGAGTGGACATCCAGTTGACACACCATTGCTTTTAGCCCGCTAGTCACACAAAACACGACGGGAAACCACAGCAACCGTCCTATCCGACGTCTGCACAGTTAATGTCCCTTTCTCTGCTTTGCCCAAGATTGCGACACACGGCGCGCTCCTGCGGCGAGTTAGTGCAACTTACTTTTTGATCTCCCCTCGTACCATTAAAAATGCGTGTCACCTGAATTGGTTTTATTTTTGCTGCACTTTTGCAGTCGGTTTCCTAGAATTTTTTTAAATGAACTTTTAAATCATTTTTTATTTTATTCTACAATTTCATTTTATTCCATGGGTTCCACTAGTTATAGATAAATTTCACTTACATATATTGAAATTTTTAAGCACAAATCTATCTCCCCCTCCAACTTTTGTTAAATAATCAAATTCAATCAGACATTGATGTCATTCTCACTACCATCTATGGTTTTATTTTTCACCATTTAACCAATCAGTCCATATAATGTTGTATTCAATAGTTAACTTCCCATCTCTTTGTTACACACTGATTGTTCGCAACTGTTTTCGTTCTCTTTATAATTTTTAAAAATCTTATTTTATGCTCATGCTGATAGAAGTTTCCGACACGTGTAGGTGGCTTTAAACAACATACCGTATTTTCTTGAATATACCCCGCACCCTTGTATAATCTGCGCCCCTGTAAAGCCTGCAAAATTTCAATTATATGTAAAAAAAAATCTTGGAAAACCCACACCCCTGTATACCCTGCGGACTCAAAAACTTTTGGGATATTATTTAAAGCAGAAGATTAATAAATATAATTAATTATTTCAAATACTAAACTCATTTAAAATTCATAAAAATTTTATTGGCAGTGTAAAAACTTACAACAAAATTCCACCATAAAATTGTATTTCGCGGAAATATTAGTGTCTTCAACATGTCATTCATGTAAAAATAAATTGTAAAACCCCACTATTGTATACCCCGCCTCCCTCCCGTGGATGTAAAAAAGCGTATAACCTGCGGGGTATATTTGCGAAAATACGGTAAACATAATCATATTGCTTTATCTAGATCTGGTTTCTTTATTTATATTCAGCAATAGTAGATCCCATTATAAATTTCTTAAGAAAATCTGCATGTCTATTAAAATCTAACATATTTAAATCTATATTGCTTTTTATCAAACGAATAATTCTTAAAAATGCTTTAACAAAACTGAGTGGGCAAAAGTCACAGGAAGGGTTGCCCCATTTGAAGATGTGCTGTGGATGATTCCCAGATGCGGCGTATGCTGACGTATGGTGCTAGTGTAGACATGATATTTGAGCAGCCGGTTATCTGGTACAGAGGGTAGATTATCGCTTCGCGATAATCTGTGGCACTTACTCCTTCGAGGGAGTTTTGCGCCATCCCTATATCTTAACGACTGCTGTATGATGGTCGCAGCAGCTGGGACCGACGGCTTTACGTGCCCTCCGAAGCACGGGGGGAAGATGGAAATTACCAGGAGGTCACCCAACCTGTGATTAGCCATGCCCAAGACTGCTTAACTCCACCATTGCATTGAGCAAGGCGAGACAACTGGGCTACGGCTGCCCCCTGAGCAGCCTGTTACAGGCAGGTGTGTAGTGAACATGATAGCACGTCGTGAGTTAACAGACTTTGAACGTTGGAAGATAATCAGTGCAAGATGCATGGGATTACACAAGAATTCGGGTTTCCGAGGTCAACAGTGTCTAGAATGGATCTTCAGTATCGCAGAGACAATGTTTCCACATGCGTAAACCACTGCACAGGACGACCACAAGTGTTTGACGAGCGGACGTCACCTCAGTAGAGCCATACAGGGCAATCGATGACTACTGTGAGTCAGACAACTGCCGATTTGAATGTGGGGTGTCAGGAACCCATTTCTACCAGGATTGTACAGAGACTAATGCATCGCATAGGCTTCAGCAGTCAACGACCAACTTATGTCCCTTTGCTGACACCTTGACACAGAGCCCAATGACCAGCATGGGCCTGCGAACATCGTCACCATGGAGCAGTGGCAGTGGTAGCATGGTCAGATGAATCCCAGTTTCAATTGTATTGAGCTGATGAATGCGTGAGAGTGTGGCGTATGCCTCATGAAGCTATGGATCCTGCTTCTCAACAAGGTTATGTCAGGCAGGAGTGTGGCTCAGTTATGGTCAGTTATGGACTGTGTTCAGTTATGTGCGGGTCAATATCTCTCCAAAATGATTGCAACACCTCGTAGAGTTCATGCCTTGATGTGTTACTGCAGTTTTGAGGGATTGTGGAGGAGCGACTTGCTATTAGTATCATATCGAGTGGTTTAACAGCTTTATACTTTTTGGCCACTCAGTTTAATTAGCATTTCTTAAGCATAATTAAAATTCATCTTGGTTATGAATTTGATAATGGTCATTCATAATGTTGTTTGGTTCCTTTGCAAAAATATAAACTTCCTTTACCTCGACCATGATGTGACCATGTTGTGACAACCTACTGTAGAAAATTTTGCTAAAGTAAATTTCAGTTATTTGATTTAGTAGTCACGAAAATGGCGAGTGAAAAAATTTCTTGCTTACCATGAAACATGACCAAATTGAGATTTTAAATATTGCACCAACAGTATGCAACATATTTCATAATAGGATTTTAATTTACATAACTTAATATGACACTTGAAGCAAGTCATATAATGGATATTCACATCATAATGTTGGTAAAGTGAGCAATAATTTACTGAATACTCTCAAAACCTTCAAAGATAAGTGGATAGATGTGTCTGTTACATTTTATGTAGGATTTGCACTTTCAATAATTGACATTTTCATATTTTTATACGAGTTTACATTTAAGGTGCGTCCGAAAAGTATAAAGCCACTTGAATTTAACACTAGTCATTTAATGCCAAATCCGATTGAAAAAAAATTACAATACTATAATATGATTAATTAATGATTCACGACTGTGTACTTATCATGGTTTCATAGAAAAATAAACAAATTACAAATAAATTTTTAAAAAAATTTGTTTTTCGTTATCCAAAAAAATATAAAGCTATAGTTATAAATAATAAATATAAACCGAAGATGAACCTCAAACATCTGGTAATGATCTTATTTGAAAAAATAGAAGGGAAATTCTGTGACCTGAATTCGAACCAGGAACCTCAAGTGTCAAATGCTCGATGCCTCTACCAAATGACACTCGAGGTTCCTGGTTCAAATCCAGGCCGCAGAAATTTTCCTACTATTTTTTCAAATAAAATCATTACAGCTATCATGTTTTAAAGGAAAAGAATAAGGATCGTACGAGTGATATGATAGAAATTGCTTCACTCATATGATCCTTATACTTTTCCTTTTATCATGGTAATACTAGACAGCATGGACATCATGAACATCATGTTTTAATAACTGGTTTTTTCAACATAATTTGAGATAAAAAATAAAAGAAATAAAAAACTCTTTCACCACAACAAAATTAAAGGAAAAATACGACCTGAACCTGGAAGCGCTTTTCGACAGCAAGGCTATCGTCATTCAGCAGGGACCAAGGAGCTCACTAGGAGGACCGGAGTGAACTGACTTGAAAAACCGAGTATATATAGCGAAAAGACCACGGTTTTAGGCCAATCAGAGAAAAGACATTAAATGGGACAAATTAATGATTGGAGAGCTGAGTCCACCATTGGATTAATGCTGAGTCACCAATGGGGCCTGAATCTGAATTTAGTAGCAAATTATGATTGTTTTTTTGTATGGCCATGCTCTCAAAAGCGTCCAGCAGGTGTTTTTTATTTATTGGATGTAATAATTTTAAATTATCAATGGAAAAATCGTGTCCAGTCTCGATGGAGTGTTTTGCTATATTGATGATGTTTTTGCCATTTTTGATACCAATATTTGTGATTTAAATAATTTCGTTCAACACATCAATAGCTTTTATCCCTCGATCAAGTTTACTTTCGAAATAGAAGAGAATAGAAAGTTGCCCTTTTTTAGATATTTTAATTATTAGGAATAATAACTCATCATTTTTAGACGTTTTTTGAAAACCAACCAATAAACTAAATTACATTCCCATTGATTACAGTCACCCCTGGAACCAAAACGTTTCCACGTTTATCTTTATGATTGACAGGGCCATCAGTCTTCCCCTAAGTAAAACCGCCTTTAAGAACGAAATCGCCTTATTAAAAAAATTGCTATAAAAACGGTTACAGCTCTAGAACTATTGTAAACCTGTTAAGAAAAAGAAAATTCAAAAAGTTTATTTCAGACACAACCACCACCCTGCACACCATTAAAGAAAAGAGAAAGATTATCTCATTGCCTGATAATAAGTTCTTTATTGAAGGCCTTAATTCGATCTTTAAACCACATAACATTTCTTTATCTTTTAGCAACCCGAACCAAATTAGATATTTGTTGGGTAATCCCAAGGACAAATTGTTGCACCTACAGAAGTCTGGAATCTATGAAGCCCACTGTTCCCAATGCCCAATGGTTTACAAAGGTCAGACGAAACGCAATTTATCAACCAGTTTAAAGAACACATAAACCACAGACGGTTCGGGAGAAGCAACCTTTCCACCATAGCAAAACACTCCATTGAGACTGGACACGACTTTTCCATCAATAATTTAAATTTATTACATCCAATAAATAAAAAACACCTGCTGGACGCTTTTGAGAGTATGGCCATACAAAAAACCAATCACAATTTGCTACTAAATTCAGATTCAGGGCCCATTGGTGACTCAGCATTAATCCAATGGTGGACTCAACTCCCCAATCATTAATTTGTCACATTTAATGTCTTTTCTCTGATTGGCCTAAAACCATGGTCTTTTCGCTATATATACTCGGTTTTTCAAGTCAGTTCACTCTGGTCCTCCTAGTGTGCTCCTTGATCCCTGCTGAATGATGATAGCCTTGCTGTCGAAAAGGGCTTCCAGGTTCAAGTCATATTTTTCCTTTAATTTTGTTGTGGTGAAAGAGTTTTTTATTTCTTTTATTAACTATTATCCACATACTTATTTTTTCCTTTTTCTGTTTTTTTGTCATATTGGTACACATATTGTTTATTTTTGTGCCTTTTTCCCAGAAATTTATTCATTATTTGAGATGTGCAATCAGGAATTGTGTCTACAAGGTTTTTTAAGTAATATATTTCAAGATTATCTCATTCTTCAATAATGGCAGTCTTTAAGCCTTGCACATTTGAGAACTGGTATCCACCAGCATAGGCCTATATCAGCATAAACAGCATGAGCTAGCTGTACCCATATATTTTCCATCAGATTCAGATCTGATTATAGAACTGGCCAGTCCATATCTGGAACCCCATTTTACAGGAACCACTCATAGATGCTGTTTGCTGTGTGTATGGAATTTAAAGGAAGGCCCTCCCATTTGTTCAGCAAAAGGCAAAAGAAAGACCTCTACTATTTTCTGATACTTGGCTGCTGTCATCCTACTGCTAATCATGCACAGGTTTGATTTTGAGAGCCATCCAAAAGAACTCTTTGCCCACACCATTATACAGCCTTTTCCCTTCTGGTGTTTGGAAAACAATTGTTCATCTGTCCTCAAAGCATGCCAGTAAAACTGCCAACCATCTGGACCATCTGAGTTGAATTTTTTTCATCACTGAACGTGACTTTTTGCCATTGTGATGTCCAAGACATCTTCATTCATTCGTAGGCAAATTCAACCCATTTCACCTTGTGAGCATCTTTTAAGGCAGGGCATGATTTTCTTCTTTTATACTTCAGTAATGGTTTTATTTGGAGACGATGAATTCAGGCTTTTAGGCTAGTGTATGAAGAGAGGCACTGTTTTTACTTGCTTCTTTACAAGTTGCTCTCTTCTGGCATGGTGTAAGTTTTTTTGATCATCCATTTGGCTGTTTCTGACCATAACCATTTCCCAGCTTCACGAAATTATCTACAGGGTTATTCAAAATGAATAATGCAAGATAATCACGTGACCAGTATAATCGGTATATTTACAAAATATGGATATCACGTGAAAGATAAACCCTCCAAGTTTTCTCTCGATATGGGAGCCCTTTGTGACATGACAGACATCTAAACGATATTCAAATTCTTCTCACATATGTGTCAGCACCCCTTCACCAATTACGTTAATCACTTGGGAAATTTGCCGCTTTAAATCTCCTGTAAGTCATGTGGTAATGGGGTACAAAGTTACTGTCCTTCACATAGCCCCACAGAAAGAAATCGCAGGGGGACCCACAGCATCTGTTTCCCATCATTGACACCAACAACAAACACTGTGCCTCTAGTGAATGTTTTCGAACTGGTGGGTTTTTCATCATTGGCAAATGAAACTTGGAGAGTTTATCTTTCATTTAATATCCTCTTTTTTACATATCTTGATTATAGTGATCACCGCTATGTTTTCTTTTTGCATCATTCATTTTGAATAACCCCCATGTATAATTGATCAAGCTGGGAAATAGTTTAAAGCTTCTGCAATTGATCAAGATGGTTGCCCTGAGTTTTTTAAAGCCACCATTTACCCCTTTTCAAATTCTGATAAGGGTTTACCTCATGGCATGTAAAATGGCTGTTTTTTGTAATGTGATATTTTGTGGTATGTTAAACTTCAATTGGTATCAATTTCGTCATACTGATACTCCTATTACCCTCAGATAAATGGAATTTTCCTAAAAAGGTGTAAAATGTAATGATGGCTTTATTTTTTTTGGACAATGAAAGGTAATTTATTTTTTAATTTCTTGTATTTTTCTATGAAACAGCGATAAATAATGGCATGTTATTGTAAGTTTTTTTATCATTCGGATTTGGCATTAAATGATTATTGTTAAAATTCAAGTGGTTATATAAGTTTCTTTATAGTTTATGGACTTATAATTGAAAGATTAGAATTTTAATATTTAACTTTTATTTAGTCATTTTGGTTTTAACAGGTTCTTTAAGTTAATTGTAAATGTAATTGGTAATACAGGGTGATCCAAAAGTCAGGAAAAATTTTAAAACTCAATAATTCTCACATAAATGCAGACATAAAGATTCTGTTTGCACAGAAACGACTGAAATAAAGTCAGGTTTTTTCCTAGGAAAATTGTTTGATTTTTGACCAACAGATGGCATTGTCAGGTATATAGACATAGGTTTATGCACATTTTCAGATGGTAAGATTCCGGATTAGTTATCGGCTTACAAATTTCAATGTGCTGTCCGTCATTCAGCAATACAGCCGTCAGACGAGACATCACACTGTTCACTGCATTAAGTAACATTTCTCTCGGTATGGCAGTCACATGTTTGCCGGATGGAATCTTTCAATGTGCCAATGATGTGGCTTGGTTGCAGAACACTTTTGATTTCATATAAATCATTTGTGTTCCTATGAACCAAGAAAAAAGAGAAGAAGAATTCGAAGTAACCAGACTTTACATCCAGAGAGAATTGCTATAAAAGAGAAGTTATCAACCGGTTCATCCAGAAGCAATTAAAGCAAAAGAAAATAGAGGATATGACCAGCTTAAAATCCCGAGAAGAATGGAAAATATTTTGTGTTACCAGCAAACCCCCACCTCAACAAAGGTATAACCAAAATAATTCACAATTTTGGCCTCAACATTTCCTACAAAAGCCAAAGGAATTTGAAAAGTTAACTCAGTTTATCTCTTATTCCAAAATATAATATATATAACTTGGAAAAAAATCCCAGTAATAAAAAATAACACAAAAAATTATAAGGCGATTTATTTTTAAAAATTCTAAAGTGAACCCTTCCTCCCCACATAAAAAATGTAAATATTCCTGTTAAAAAATTTAAAATTCTTTAAAAGCAAGGTTCCACCATATCTAAGATTTCTGTAATATAACCTCATACCAATAGTAATAGCTTAATTTTTATAAATATGCATGTATATAGTTATATTTAATAATAAAATAAAAGGATACATAACATACATGGCTTGAATTTCACCATGGCCACTAGAGGAGCATACCACACAACTTGAGAGGCCCCACATTTGCCACTGTAGGGGCCGCATGAGAAAACTTCCAATGGGTCCCACATGGATGATCTGGCGTCGTCTGTCTACAGAAAGCTTGAGATTCTGTCTGAATAATTGTACAAAATAGTGGAATGACCCATCCTAGGGAGACCCATAATTCCCTTTGATTCCCTGGAGGTCCAGATGAGTCGATGTTGAATTAACAGTCAAGAAGTGAAATTAACCAATGTATCACTAAAAAGTGGGACTGCACCAAGAATGTACCAGGTCATTGCAGAAGTAATCAACATTAGGGGAGATGTCCAGCTTGTCAGCTTGTTCATCCACAACATCTACCACAAGAATATGTACTCAATCATGTCCAAGCAAAGAAAGACAACAACGGGGATTAAGAAATATAGAAACCAGCCTCCGTCCATTGTTCAGTCAGTGTTGCATGAATGATGAGAACTGATCACTGGAGAAGAACAGGTGGGGTTTAGACCTGACTGTGTTACTTCGATCAAATCTTTATTATTTGTCATCTATATAGATAAATAGAAAAAAATGCCCAGTATAAACAGCAAATCATCATCATACTTGTAATTATCAGTTTCAAGTCTGCATTCAAATTGTTCACTGGCCTTTTGTGTGGAGAACACTGAAAGGATTTGGCAAAAGAAAAAAAAACAATGTTATTCCATATGTTGCCGACAGGGTAAAAGGTGATGTTGTGCAGTGTAAACAAGTTGCAAAGAACAGACACATGAATAACAAAAATGAAAATGAAGAGAACAATTAGCACATTCCCTTCCTCAGCGAGGGCATTGACCACCTTCAGTGTTTCTGATTGCCGTTCTCATGGACCACTCATTGCATCCTGCACAACATTTTAACATTTTCTCTACGGCCCAACATACCATAAATCTTCTACTATAATGTGACCCCTTGTATAATGCGACTCCACTTTTTCGGCCCAAAAAATCGGCAAAGATCCTATCCTCTTGTATAATGCGACCCCCATTTTTGACTCCTCGCGAGAAATAAAATGTGCAAACTTATACAGAAAAAAAATCTTTATTTTTAAATAGTCTGGATATTTAATATTCAAAAACCTTCAAAATCTGATTCATCTGTGTCTTCGAACAGGTCTTTCCAATCTTCCTCAGTTAATTTGACATCTGTATCCCAGTCTTCATCGAGGCAGTTTGGAAGTTTATAGCCCTACATTGAGATGAAAAGCTTTCTCACTTGCACATCGACAAAAAAACACAACAGTACATCAATTTTCTTAATAAAAAGACAAGTAATCTTTATTCAGTTTAATATTTTCACTGCATAAGCTTTCTTGTAGGCTTTGGTTCGAGGCATTTTGGAAGTAGGCCTATTTAGAAGTATCGATGTTTGGGAGAAGTTATTTTCGATGTTGTTAGATGTTGGCGACGAGAAATTTGAATAAAAAGTGAATTAATTTATTGTATAATGAACTGGACACTGAATATGCAATGTAATTAATGTATAATATACGGTAATGTTATCAGGACAAAATCTCCTCTGGACAAAACCTCCTCCGGCCGCAGTCATCGGAGGACTGATTTTTATCCTCTTGTATAATACGACCCAGCAAATTTAGATGCTTTTTTAGGCCAAAAAATTCGCATTATAGTAGAAGATTTACGGTAATATGTTCATCACAGTCCATGATATGTTGTCCTTTAAGGTAGTCAAGTTCGGGACCCCATCAAGATGAAACAATTTCACAAGTTGAGCTGAGCTGGTTCTCAGAATATCTTTCCCCATGTCTTCATAGCCTGAATTACCTGTGTAGTTGAGAATATGGATTTTTACATGCATTTTAAGCAAATTATTTGCTACATAGACTACAACAATGCTATCACCCCCCCCCCCCCCCCCCCATTGGAATGCTTGGAACTGCACTATTTTTTTGGATGGAATCCTTTTTCCCCATATCGTCATTAGTCCCCTACCATATTTGATCCATTCTGGTTTTGAGAATACAATCATTCGATGGTTCTCAGTACAATCGGTTTATAATGCCCAACACGAAAGAAAAAGGAAACTGGTGCGTGATTAAACAAACTTGTTTAACCAATTGGAAATGGACAGGAAACTTGAGTATTGATTATTCCTGGTATTCCCTAAGTATTATAACAGCTGAAACTAAAACAAAACCCAATTTATCAAAAGTTGAACATGATAATCCTATTGCCTCGCTGGTCAATAAAAAATTGTTGTATTTTTTACTGTCTTCAAGTCTATACCTCTTTAAATGATTATAAACATCTTAAGTTTGGTTCTATTATGAACTTATGTAGATGTCTTTAAAGAAACTGTTAGGTGAAGCAGAGGCCATCATGTTTCAGGAACTTTGTATAAAACAGACATCTATAATCGATAAGTACATACATTACACATGCACCAGTTTCCTTTTTTTTGTGTGTGTGTCGGGCACTATAATTTACAAACACCTTGTTTGTTGGCAATATTTTTCTAGTATTTGATTGAGTCTTTCAGTAATGAATGTGTTCATTTATTGTACATAACAATTCATTCTCAGTGTTTGCATCCAAAAATATCCTATTATTTTGAACAGTGACAGGTAATCTTCAGCATCGATAAACCACTGGAACTTTTTATCTTGTGGGAATATTGAGACAGTTCAGTGATACCTTTCACCACACATCTTACTGTATATGTACATAAGACTTAAGCTTGTTCAATAATGAGACAGAGTTTGTTATCTTAAGAAGTCCTTGCAAGATTACAATTATACTGATGAATAGACGTGATGTAGTTTCGACATAACTGAATAATTTCTATAGAAAAATTTGGGGTCATCGAGTAGTTATACATCTCAATTGAGCAATTATTTTTATTGTTATCTTTGAAGAAATAGATATTGCATATTTGATACAAAGTGGAATCTTTCAGTTACACCCAAATCTATGTTATTTCAAATATAAATTATGTCTATGTGTCTGGTTGAATCATTTATTTGTTTTGTTTTGCTGGGTTGTTTTTTTTTTTTATCACTGTTTCTATAATTCAGTTAAATTTCTTTTGTTAATTTTTTGTTGATTTACCTCCTTATTGTTTATAATTCCATATGCTGTTAACAAACTCATCTTCCTTCATCTTTGCTGTTCCTGCTATTGGGATCTTATTCTTTCTATTCTAATCTAATCGATATGTCTCGGGCAATAATTAATGCCATTGAAATTAATTTTTATATTGTTTTAGCAATAAAGTTTGTAATTGTTTCCTTTACTCACTTATTAATCTAGCGCTTGGTCATAAGCTATAAATAAACACTAATGTTTTCTTATCTTGTTTTCATTTGTGACTTTATATAACAGGGTATTGTTATACACAGCAGTAATCATTGAAATAGTGAGATTATAATGCATTGCACAAGTGTTCACTGGGATTTATATCAGGAATCTATACAGGCCAATCCCTTTCTTTAATTCCTATCTCCTCAAACCATTCCCTCACAAACATTGCTCTCTAGCAAGGAGCATTGACTTGTTGGTAAAGGAATGACCCAATCCTAAGCTGTTGCCATAATCTCAGTAATGCAGAATTGTCCAAAATGTCAGTGTTAAGTTGCAGATATTCTAGTTCTTGCTACCGAAACAAATTTGGCCTTCCATGAAAAAAAGGACCCCCATATGATACTGCCTCCTTCGAACATCAGAATGGACACCACGCAGTCAGCCATGAAGTGATCTCTGGGTATCTGCCAACCCAAACTCAATCATTTGAGGTGCCTGATAGAAATTTTGGCACTGCAAAATTCATGGTTCCGAAGTTCCCTTTGCACCCCATTACTCGATGATGTGCAAATAAACTTACAATATGGCATCCCTCTCAATCAATTTATTCTCAGATTTATTTTATTCAGTTATGCTCTTTATTTACAAATGTATCCATCAATTAATTTTTATCTTCACTCAACAATATTGGCAAATATTATGATAAGCATCACTATTCTACCCGTTATTCAGCCGAGTTATGTTTACCTATAGCAAGGAATGCTTATCACTGTAGATGTATTTCTTATATTGGAATTAAATATTGGTCTCATTTACCAATGAACGTTCGGTCTTTGCCTTTTTATAAAGCTATTAGACAAGCTGTTAAAAGCTTATACTCTCCTAAATGCTATACCTTAATACCCTATCACTATAAGCGGGTTCTTTATCTCAGCCGGATTTGCCAGCCGGCTGATAGAGACACCCAATGATGATGTTATCGGATGGAAAATCAAAAAGAACGCTAGGCTGAAACAATGATGTGACGTCATCACCTAGTGTCAATATCAGATGGCTGACGAAGCCGCTAAGATAAAGAACCTGACTCATAATTCTATTCAACTTTTATCTATATAACATGTATATGGTGGGTTATACAATTAGCTCACTGAAAGTTTTATCAATCGATTTTACCAATTCACATGGTTATCGATTAGTAAGCACACTTGTTTGAGTGTTTTGTTGGACAACAATAATATCCAGAATCCACGAGGGAAATTGTTTAATTATTTTAATTGTACTTTAATAGAGTTTGTTATTTGGTTTTACTTAAATACATGCAGCTATTATTGTTGTTAGTTTCAATTATTGTAGTTTGTTTTTTTTTGTTGTTTTTTTGTTTTTGTTTTAGCTTATTATTGTTTTTTACTGACCCACTACTAACTAACTGTAAGTTTTTATATTGTATCTTTCTCTTGTGCCCTCTGGTACCTAACTCATCGGTTGTTTGATCATACTGGTCCCGGATTACTTACAATTACCTACTAAATAAATAAATAAAAGTTAAAAAATAATTTTGTGAAAAATATTAATCTCTCATTTGATATTGGACATGATTATTAGACATAATTAAAAAAAACAACTTTAATTTATTGAATATAAGAATTTGAATTAAACTTTTTATATAAGTCATTTTAGAATTCTGAAAAGGTTTTAATTGTATTTTAAGAACTGCAACAGCCCGTGGGAAATCTGAACAAGCAGATATTGCATCCAAACATGCCCAGGAAGATTCCGATTTTGCTCGACTTTGTGCCAGTCAGTTTGCACCAGAATTCCAACAACCAGGTTAGATTTTATTCTCTTGTCCATAGATTCTAGGAAAAAATTAAAGTTATGTCAAATAATGTGTGGGTAACTTGTGAAAACTTCCTAAAGTATTTTGACTGATTATATTCATAGGAAAGAATTTAAGATATTTGCAATATACGTTAGTTTTTATATATTTGAAACTATTTTAAGATTCAACAATCTTCAATAAGTTATGCAATTTTTTTGGCATTGGAAGGTAACTTTTTTTTGCTTCAGCTATGAAGATGCTGCCTTTAGCATTTCCCAGGCTCATTTTATAAGACTAGTTTATCTGAATACAGAAATAGCAGTGAGGTTCTAGAAATCAGACAGAATACAACCATTATTCTCACAAAAGAAAAACCATTTTAAGCATAGCATCTTGATCTGTAAGTTACAAATTTTCCTTTGATCATTAAATTGAAGGAAAGTACAATTTCAGTGGTAAGTTGCATGAAGGTTATTAGGCTTGAATATTGTTTTGAAAACTTTTGAGCTCTAAACTGAATTAGAAGTTTACTACAAACTAAAGCCTTATTTTTTTTCTCATTAATTCAGCCAGACATTTATTGTGTACTGTTTGTTTGCCTCTGTTAACTTTCTTTTAAATTAATAAATGTCTTAATTTGTATAGTTTAGATAAAGATTCATTTTGAAATTGATCATAAAGAAGATAGCTCTTGAAACGGTTTTTATAATCAATTTCTTTTACTTGTGATATGTAGTTTGATCATTATATGCAATTTTAATAACTTTCTGATGTTGTCAGTACTGATGGGAAGCACAATTTATTTGAGTTTCGACAATTAATAAGTTATTTTCAAAAGTTATATAAATTTTTATATATTTTGTTTATTTGATAATTAGTATTTGTTTAAAAAAAAGGAATAAAAATGATCTCTAATTTAAAATTGTTTCTCCTGACTGTATCAGTAAATTATTATTATTATTATTATTCATTATTTTACACACGTTGTATTGTATAGTGTATACAGTTATAATTTTATAACGTCCATTTTACAATACAATTGGTTTATTAATGTTTAATATATAATCGATTTTCATCCTTTCGAACATCATCAGTATTTTTTCAGTTGAGATGTTTAAACTGAAAAAATACTGATGATGTCCGAAAGGATGAAAATCGATTATATATTAAACATTAATAAACCAATTGTATTGTAAAATGGACGTTATAAAATTATAACTGTATTATTATTATTATTATAAAAAGAACAAGGACAACTCAAGGCAAAAAATCAATTATTATTTTTTTATAGTATAAATAAAAACACATTCATGTTGAAATTTTTAATTTTGATCCATAATTTCAATATAAAAAAGTATTTTGAAAAGCGAAAAATGGTCCTTTTGCATTCCCCTCTCGCTGGTCATTTTTTTTTTTCCGGAAATGACATTGATGGATTCCTCCCTATTTCAAATTGTGCTCATTGTTTTCATTTTTTCACACATTTAGACTTCGAGTTAATTTTTTTTAAATATGCCACAATATTATTATAGGTTAGGCTTTCAATTTAAATAATAGTATGTGATTGTAGAGTTGTTCTTTAATATGAAGAATCAGTGAAAGGGCTTAAGTAACTGCCTATTATAAGAAGTAACATTGTATTAATAATAAAAACGAGGGTTAATGCTCACTTCAAAAATGAGAAAATAAAGATTTTGTAATTATTTATTCAAAAATTAACAAATCTTCCAAAAATACAGTCTTTCACTTAACAATATCACAAAACAAAGAAGAAGCAAAAATCCTATTGAATTTGCTTTTATTGAAGCACTACAATTTTTTCCCCCATAAAATTTTCCCTGGTTTGATAACATAAATAATATCAGAGTGGTGACATAAATTATTTTCTGCAGCCAAGAAACACTTTGCTTTGTGACTGTTCTTTTGCTTGTATTTATAGAGGAGCAGCACCACAGAGTAAATCTAAAATATGGCATGTAATATATCAAACGACTTGGAATGATGTGTCATGAACGAATATAACGTAAAATTAATGATAGTCGAAATTGGTTCCAAGGAACTTGGTTTAGTGGAACCATTATGGTTCATTGATCATGCAGCATTAGATGTGTTAGCCAGCTGCTTCGCCACCGGAAGCTCTCGCGCAGCCATCTTTTGGTGGGACTCAGATCGCAAATTCCACGGTACTTTCCATGCGTTTAGGCAGGTATTTGAGGGTAGGGAACGTTTTTTTCTACTTTAGCTATGGTGGAATGAGTGAACAACATGCCAAACTACTGCGTTGCTTACAGATGCAACATGAGAACAACAAAAGGCAGCGGGTTATCTTTTCACAGGTAAAGAAAAGAGAATTGTAAGTCATCGTGCGTTATATGGGTCAATCGTGGGTAGTTTTCAACCCATGCACAAATCGCTGCAAATTATATCCCAGCCTTTCTTTGTGTCCTCAACATTAAAAATGTTTGTTTTCTAAAAAATGTTTGTTTGATAAAAATATCAAAGAATTTCAGTCATTTTTCAGCAGTATTATCAATGTAAGATGCTGCTAAATGTTTTCAAAAAGTTCACTTTTAGATAAGTAATTAAATATATACTGGAGATGACCTCCAAA
>JAHWFO010100943.1:307290-322900 GCA_023313115.1 Rhysida immarginata | reverse complement strand
ATTTCCCTTCCCACTGCTTACTTCCTTAATTTCCATGTATGTCTTAGCATAAATGTAACTTCTCCCTTAGTTAGTTACCAGTCAACAGTAGCTCTAGTCAGCAAATCATCTGTTCTTTTTTCTCATCCCTTCCAAGAAGACACAGAGTGTCTTGGAAGATATTTGGATTGCAAGAAGGAAGCACAGAGAAACCATATATTCTGCTTGGCACCATTGCATCTATGGTTATATAATGCAGAAACCACTGTTGACACTTCTTCATTAGCTTATGGATGTAATATATGTATTAAATTTCAAAACTTGCATTCACAATGGTTTAATATAGGGGAAAAGGCAAATATTCAGACAAACCAACAGTTGTGAAAATCTCAAGGAGTTTAATGATCTTTATATTGAAAAAAAGAGGGAGGCTGAATATGTGGATTTATTGTACTAATTTATATGGGTAATTGCTAAACTTCATCTTTTGATAAATAAAGCTCATCCCTGTCATCTCGTGTATCAGAGCTCAATTGATGACTTCTCGTGTCAAATACAGGGTTAGTCAACATTATGTTAACACTAATGATTTCCCTGCGAAAGGTATGTTTGGGCTTTAAAATGGTACTGTTGCTCACTTATTTTTGTTTGTTGAACTTGATGGTAAACAGGTTGAGATCATCCTCTAAATCATCTTGAACACATGATGTATGTTTTGTGAATAAATAGATTCTGCCATTTAAATATCAACGTAATTTTGGATTATTAATTTGGGAAACAAACTGCTAAGTCTTTCGCTTTTTCCTTCAGTTCTCCATCTCTCACTTTTGGTTTGCGTTATCACACTCTGTCTTTGTGCTTATCTGCCTGATTCCTTTTCTGTATGGTGGGCTATTTACCAAATTCGCAATGCCTCTCTCTCTCTCTCTCTCTCTCATATCATGTTTGGTCACTTCATATCTATATCTACATGCATATCAGCTTCAGTAACCATTCCTCACCTCTTTCCTTTTTACTCTTAGTTCCAATGTATGTGGAACAGTCATTTTTGCCACTCCTTCCCGTGGCAAGTCCTTCAAGCTTTAGATCATGATGGTTTAACTTAGACTGTGCACTGAATTTTTCAATATTTAATTTTTGTGCAATTTCTATAGAATTTTGCCTATACATAGTAATTTTGTAGCATCTTTGGTTGTGATGCCATTTCTTAAGGCTGATGTGTTTTTTGTGGGATTGATGCATGGAGAAATAACAACAATAGATGCAAACAAAGAGCAGTAGGAAAAGAAAACATTTGTTAAGTGCAGACAATGGTTTATGCCTTTACAGTGATATTGCTGATGTCCTGAAGACAAGGGAAAATTGGAAACAAAAAAAGATAAAAATAAATAAATAGAAAGACTTCAGTGATTGTATTTCCAGGCTGATTTAAAATAGTGAAACAAGCCTAAATATGGTAGTTTGGATTCGAGTGGCAATGAAGATGTCAAAATGTAAAGGATGTTTAGGGTGTGTCTTTAATGTTTAATAGATAGATTTTGGGATGGAGGGCTACTACGATCAAAAACATTTTTTTTTTCAAATTTTCATTGCCGGAAGAACGAGTTTATATAACACAAACATTAGTTTTTAATAAATGTGTCATTGGTGAATTAATCAAAGGTAACATACAGGGTTGTGCATAACCTTTTGCTAGGGGTCTGGAAAATAAACAAAACTAAGTAGAATGTTCTGCGGTTGATAATCAAAAAGTACGTTTATTTCTGCTTTTATCACATCAATATTTAGTGTAGCCACCACCTGCTTCTCGAACAGCACGCATCCGTTTCGGGTAGGAGCGGAGGAGTGTCTCAAACAGAGCAGTATCGTACTCCATGTCCTTCAGCACAGATGTCAGGTGTCCCATTAGAAGGTCTCGAGAATACCGATTTTCACCACGTTCGGAATAACATGGAATGGCTTGATGTTTGCACGCTGACGATGTCTTTGAACCGTTGAACGAGAAATTGTTTTTCCACGCTTGGCTTTAATTTCTTGTGCAACGTTGACACAGCTGCGACGTCTTTTGCCACTGTTATTAGCAATGATGTTTTTGCTTTCCTGTGATAATTTCTCGGGCCTACCCTCGGCAAATTTGGCATGGCAGTTATCATAACCTTTCTTCCAATTGTCCGTCACCCATCTATCCGATCGGTTTAACTTGTTCGCAACCCATTTGCGATTAATAAAAGACGCACCTGCTTCCATTGCCTCTCGATATGCATTTGCACGAACTCTATCCATGAAACGCTGCTCTTCACTGTCATTTATTAAACCAGCCATATTTGTTTGATACCAATAGACGCACAATGAACTACTCTCTGCCGAAGCGTCATAAGAGTGTGCTACAACGCTGCGGTTTAAGTCGCAGCCCCCTAGCAAAAGGTTATGCACAACCCCGTACTATATACAGGGTGTTTACAAAATATACAGCAAGAATTCAAGGAGTAATTCTTTGAGTTATATTAAGAATCGTTTGTCCTTTGATGATTTTCAGAATGCCACTTTACTTTGAACATACAGGATGATTAACGTTTTTTCGGCAAAAACAGTCTTTTATTATCTAATATTCCATGTAAAGCTTCTTAATCTACAATAACTGTTGAAAATGATTACCACCAGCTAAGAAGCATGAACCCAATATTTTCCTCATTGACTGCTGAACTCTTTCAAAAACACCAGGGTTTTTTCTTATTGCATTACACCCATCAAGTATCTGATTTCTCAAATCTTCTACATTTTCCACTAGAGTAAACTAACAACTTCAGATGGCCCCATAGAAAAAATTCCAAGGGATGTAAGTCTGGTGATCGAGCAGGCCATAAGTGAAGTTAGGTTAGGTTAGCATCTTCTTATTTTCACCTTGTATCTTTAAAAAAAAAAAAAACAGATTCCAAAAATCATCAAAGGGCAATGGATTTTAAAATAACCCAAAGAATCAGCCCCTGAATTTTTTCCATGTGTTTAGTAAACACCCTGTATAACTGATGAATGATCTGTGAGGTTTTAATACATGCCATGCCCCAGATGTTTAAATTATTGATGAAAATACATGTAATATATCACTAATATGAAAATGATTGATGTATTTAATGCACTATCAAATAGTATACATGAAAGTATATATCTGTTTAACATGAAAAAAATGTATACAGGAGAAAAAATTAGAATAATAATCTTTTCTTTTCAGGTTCAGAGCTTTTGAAGAAGAGATTTGAGAATATTGTTCCTGCTGCTGACTACAACAAATTAGTTCAAACAAGTGGGAGCAACTATCCCCCTTCGCAATCCATTTATGGACAGCCACCACCAAGTTCTGATTTTAATGTGACCAATACACATGCTCATGAAATAAATGATCGTAGGTCAGCATTGCCTCCAACAGTAGAAGGAAATCCACATTTATATGATCGTGTTCCTCATGAAAATTTAAATCCTCATCAGGCTTACTCTAAAGTTACAAATTATGTGAATCCTACCATAGTTACAGAAAATGAAGTAGGCCATCCTATAAATGAAAGTACTTCTATAAATGCACAAAATTCTTTCCGCAAGGAACACAGACCTAGCATTCGAGTAGATGATCCACGATACTCAATATCACAGGCTCTCGCTGATCATTTTGACCAATACAAAATTGAACCAGCTCGTGATCTAACATCTTTTAGTACAAAATCTCAGTTTATGACTGAAATAAGACCACCACCACCAAAGAATCCTTACGGCACTGACTGGACCCCTGATTCTGGTGTTTCTGAAAGCATGGATAATGAAGATTCTCCTACCCGTCCAAACAGGCGTAGCACATTACCTAATCTACTCCCAAGTGATTTTTCAGGCAATGACTCTGTAGGTAGTTTAGCTCCCAGTGATTTAAGTGTTGGAAGTTCAACAGGAGATGATACATTACGAAAACGAGGTGGTGGTACATCAGGTTCATCGCTTCTATCACCATCGAATATTGGAGTTGGATCTCCTGCTCGAACAGCTTCACTCTATAATAAACCACAACCATCAGGGAGAATTGGTGGAGGCGGCGGTGGTGGTGGTGGTGGCGGCGGCGGCGGCGGTGGTGGCGGCGGCGGCATGTTAGGTGCAGGACAACCACCTCGTAGGAAAAAGAGTTTGCCTGGTCCAAGTCAATTACCTAAGAAAATGATGTCACGGGAGGAAGCATATGTGTTAAGTACTCAAAGAAGAGAAGAAATTCGTCAGCAAATGGAAGAAGCTGAAAGGTATCGCGCCAATCCACTTCTATATATATTCAATCCAAGCGTAAAGGTAAGTTTTAAAACAATTATATGCTATAAATCAATATATAATATTATAGAATGTATAGTTATACAATTTATGTGTATTTTATAATGTAATATATGTTAATTATTCATTAATGTACTTTATAATTCTTATATTTCTCCAGAGTATACATTAATTTTTTGATCATGGTTAGCATTTTTTCTATGCCTGCTAATATTTTCATTAATTATTAGAATTTTCATTTGTTTATTTGTATATAACCGTGTATGTATCTAAGTGTTTATCATGATCAAATTTTTTATTTAAATTCAGTCCAATTTTTTCACTTATACATTTGTTGTGTACTTTACAAGCCTGTATTTCAAATCACAATGGAAAATTCATTTATTATTAATTAGAAGTTTTTGGTATTTAAACATTAACATCTGTGAAAATAAACACTGTATTTATTCCTAAGTTAGATTTATTCATATCTGTCTTGATAGCACAAATCTGGAGCATTTTGAAACAGAGTTTTTGTATTCTTTTTATAAACTGTTTATTCAAAAATAATTATCTTTTATACCTCATTTGATTCTCTTTATAAGTCGGGTTACCAAATGTCATAAGTAGAAAAGTAGGGTAATTGTAAGAAATTTTTTTTTCAAAATTTTAATATTCTTAATTACGATAATTTTATTAATATTTTTGTTATGTAAAAAATCTCAATTAGGATCTCTTTTGTTATGTAAAAAATCAAATTTTTTGGGATAAGCACTAAAAAAACTGAAATGGTGCACTACTGTATGATAACAAAGAGTTAATTCTGCAGTCATTGAAATTTGAATTATTTGCTGCCTATATGGGCGCATTTAGTGGTGTCACTCAGTGCGAGCGGTGAATTCTAGGTGGCTAAATAAAAAGTGTAGGTGACTAATGCGTGTCATGAAGAACAGGAAAGAACACGAAAATGGGATGTTCACCTCACCAGTTCCAGGAGCACATAAAGAGTGGCATGAGTTGTATGCCAACTGCTCAAAAAAAAAAAAAAACATAAAAAAAAAAAAAAAAAAACACCAATCATTATACAGTAGACATTATAATGTAATGTCAGTTTAAACAATACACCAGAAATCAATTATTATGCCTGTTGGCAATTTCACATTAACTGAAACTCTAAATTATTGTCTTGCTGAAAGATAAGCTCTAGGATAGGGCCATATTGAAATGCACTAAACGACCCTCCTTCTCCTAGGTCATTAAGTGTACGCAGACGACACCCGATAGTGCCTACATTCGCGATGATGTACACAAATATTTGCCATGATGAGCACTAGTTCATGACGAATACTTTCAGTAAATGTGTCCAGTAAATGCACAAAGGCATTTAGTGTGCACAAGTCAAGTATGTCTGTGCATATACACTGATCGACCGATTTATTAGAGACACCCCGCTAATAGCGTGTTGCACCTCCTTTAGCGGCGAGAACTGCCTGAATATATGCTGGCATGGATTCAACAAGGTGTTGAAACCATTGCAGAGGACTAGCAGCCCAGGCTGACATCACAGCACCCGGTAATTGGTGCAGTAGTGTGGGAAGGCGTCGGTTGGTTCTCTCTACTTCATCCCATAATGCTCGATCGGGTTGAGATCGGGCAACCGAGCTGGCCACTGAAGCAGGTGGAAGTCCGTGTCATGTTTCTCGAACCAGTCCAAGACCATTCGAGCATGGTGACAGGGAGCATTGTCCTGCTGAAACTGTCCATCGCCACCAGGGAACACAGTCATCATGAACGGGTGCATCTGATCGGCAGCACTGTTCAGCTAGTGTGTCGCATTCAGGAATGTGTCTACAGATATGAGAGGACCCATTGTGTCCCAAAAGAAGACAACTCAGACCAGCACTCCTCCTCCACCCGCCTGTACGGTTGTCTGCTGACAGGATGAGTCCATGGTCTCATGCTGTCTGCCCCAGATGCGGAGTCTGCTGTCCACATGATGAAGTAGGAACCGCAGTTCGTAGGACCAGGTGACCTTCTTCCACTCATCTAGTGTCCAGTGGCGATACCTGTGTGCCCATAGCGGGCATGCTTTCCTATTTTGCGCCTGTTGTTAAACCCAGCTCTGTGCAAGGTGCGCCGCACCATGTGCTCTGAAAGGGGTTGGGATGCTCCCTCATTGAACCGCGCTGCAGTTTGTTGGGCTGTTCTCATCCTATTGCTGTGGATGATTTGTGCCAGTCACCGTTGGCCTCGTTCATCCATGGCCCTGTTTCATTCGGAGTTGTTTGTTGGATGTTGTATTTTGGCATAACTGCCATTCATGGAATACCCTTGACACTGTTGCATGTGAAAACCTGAGGAGGTTCGCGGTTTGCGAAATGCTCAACTGCGCTCGTTGAGCTCCAACGATCATGCCTCGTTCAAAGTCGGTCAAATCCTTGGATTTACCCATATTTAGTCCACTTCTACTGCTGACTGCAACTTGTGATCCAATGCATCCCTTTTATTCAACACTTCGGCCTGTTCCATTGTTTGGGTGGCACTGGGAGGCCGATCCATTTTCCATAAGTGTTGTCTCTAATAAATTGGTCATTCAGTGTATGTTTTTAAGGTACACCCAGCACCTTCTATGATATTTTTATGCTGATCTGAATTACTTTAAATTAGGATTTTTGGTCACGGTAGAACATTCTTCACAGGAGGTAGAACAGAGGACAAACCCAAAAATTGTAGGATATGTCCTTCTAAGTGAAACCCTTGGTTATTATATAAGCCAATTTTCTCATAGTTTTTTGTTGCTCTTCTTGACAATATCAGCTTCACTTGATCCAGTTTCCTACTCAGTGTGAACAATTCATTTACCAGTAATTCACAAAGCATTTACAGTAGTCTCTATTAAGTGATCATTGAATAATTATCCAATTCTTTTAATTAGCGGATCATCTTCTAGATTTGGCCTCAATCAGTTGTCAATGTAGAATTATCTCTTTTACCCCTGAATAAGACCACATCTCTTTGTATAAATAACTAGTACCATTATATTTAGTGGATTTTATTAAATTCTTAGGTCATCTAAACCTTATCTGATATCTGTTTAACTATTCCAAGAGAAAGTTATTTATAGGAAAGAGAGTTTTGCCTTTTTTTTTCTAAAAATAATGTAACCAAAGAGCTTTTTTCGTTATCTTTCTAGTTACCATATTTTTTCGAATATTGGCCGCATTCACTTTAGGCCGCAGCCACAAATTTGACGGTGGAACCAAAAAAATAACCCTTTAAAGGCCGCAATTCACTTTAGGCCACAAACTTCTAGGGTCTACAAAAAGATCGAACTACTTCGTTTTAGCGTTCCATAGCATATTACATAGTAATTTAGATAGTAATTTCATTATATATATAACTATCTAAATTATTTTAATATATTTAATGAAACTTTTATAAATTTTTTAATGAAATGTGTAAATAATTATGGTCATTTGATTTTAATGAGTGAGTATAACTTTTATTTTATCAGCGGCACTTGGCTCTATCAACGAAGTGCCGACCAATAGCGCGATAGAACATTCTATGACATCACAACACCTTGGAGTAGAGTGGGCAGCAATCGCCGACAATAGCTTTTAACAAGTAAATTTCATAATAATTTATGAATGAAAATGTATGTGACTGGTTATTATTGTTCTGAAGGGTTAGAATATCCCTTTCACTGTTAGAAAATGATTCAACAAAGGCCGGATAATTTAAAGCCATGAACTCAAATCGACGGCGTTTTTATCGGATTACTTTTGCCGATCTACGATCGATTTACCTTTTCAAAAAGTATAAAATATAATATAAGTTTCCTATAAAAAAGATAGGAAGCAAATATAAAATATGTATTGCCTATTGATCAAATAAAGGTGTATATATACATGTATTGACTATCGACCAAAAATCATTACGCTTACGACGTTATTGACGGTACTCCTCATTTCAGTTGGGGAGGAGAGGGGGGGTATTAATAAATATATAAAAAGAAAACAAACAAAAAAAAAACCGAACAACAATTTGATTCTATTTTATTATAAATTTTGTATAAAATGAGTACAATTGTCTCGTATGATAGAGTTGAATTTCTTTCTTGTATTAATAAAGATTAGCCCTTCCCTCCACCATAAAAAAAAAAAAAACTGCTCCCGATTTCACATTTGTAGATGCGTATTTTTTTTTTTATTAGCGGAATAATTTTTGGTCGATAGCCAATACAATCCATCTATATTATGTCTATTTTCTCTTATATTTGCTTCCTATCTTTTTTTATAGGAAACTTCTGTAATATTTTATACTTTTTGAAAAGGTAAATCGATCGTAGATCAGCAAAAATAATCCGATAAAAACGCGGTCGATTTGAGTTCATGGCTTTAAATTATCCAGCCTTTGTTGAATCGTTTTCTAACAGTGAAAGGGATATTCTAACCCTTCAGAACAATATTTAAGCAGTCACATACATTTTCATTCATAAATTATTATGAAATTTACTTGTTAAAAGCTATTGTCGGCGATTGCTACCCACTCTACTCCAAGGTGTTGTGATGTCATAGAATGCTCGGTTAATGTTAACTATCTGCACAAACGCAAACGCGAAACTCAACAATCTGCGCAACCGCAAACGCGAAACTTAACAGTCTGCACAATGGGCGAAGGCAAACGCGAAACTAAACAATCTACGCAATGCGCAAACCCAACTTTTTCGCGGCGCATCTGCGCAACAACACATTGCGCAATCCAAAACGTGGTAAATTTAAAAAGCTATATTAAAAACAACACGATTACAGCTAACTACTTGGCAATCAGTGGAAGAAAACTTTACCTACCGCAACAAATACGATTTTCCATGTCAACGCCGGAGGATTATCCCTGGAACACTATGGGTGGAGAAGAATTCTACTCACTCGGCACGCAATTGGAGACACATCAGGAATTCACCAAAGAATGGCGATTAGTAATTTGGCTAGGACTGGTCCCAAGTGAAGCTTGTTGCGAATCTTGTTGTGGCAACATGAAGTTACGTGTGAGGAGCAATTCGAACGCTGGATACTATCGATGTGTTGAATGCCACAAGTCCCACACAGCTGCAGAGAACACATTTCGTGGCCGTGCAGGCAATCTCTCCTGGAGGCAAATTTTGGATTTTGTGTGATACCGTTTTTGTCTAGAAATCAAACAGTCTGATGCAGCTGCGTTGGCAAAAATTTCCGAGCCTTCTGCTGTGCACTGGGCAAACTACGTGCGAGAGTTGATGTGCGCGGCTATCGTCAAATATTCTGGCGGTAAAATTGGCGGCTTCAGGAAAACTGTGCAAATTGACGAAATGGTGATTGTAAAAAGAAAATACGATCGGGGCAGAAAATTGAAGTTTACCCGCTGGGTAGTAGGCGGAGAGTGCCCAGAAGACGGCACGTGTTTTTTGATTCCTGTTGAAAGACGAAACGAGCAAACTTTGAATTGGGTCATGAAGACTTTCGTACACAGTGGCTCAAAAGTAATCACGGATGAGTGGCGCGGTTATTTACACATTGACAATCTTGCCAACGTATCGCTCGAGCACGAAACCGTCAACCACTCAGAAAACTTTGTGAACCCAAGCACTGGCTGTCACACTCAGAATGTCGAAAGGATGTGGGGCTACCTTAAAAACAAGAAAAACCTTCATAGGCATTTAACTGAAGAATTGACGAGCTCGTATTTATACGCATTCATGTACCACAAGCTGTTCAAATTTACAACACTGAAGCCAGGAGAGAAATTCTACACCATAATCAGGCACATGAAAGAAGCTTATCCGGGCTATTGCAAAATGGCCACCTTGAAAAATCCTGAAGAACTTCCCGTAGCCCCAAGTTTCGGAGAAGAAAACATTGTATAAAAAAATACGAAAACACAACTAAAAAACACCAAAAAAAAAATAAAACACACTGACACAAAGCAAAAAAAAAAGGAAAAAAACAAAATAAAGCAAAAAACAAGAAAAAACACCCCAAAAAAACCCTCCAAAAAAAAAAAAACATCCCCCAAAAAAAAAAAAAAGAAAAACAACAGCGCTCTGGCAAGAATACACAAAACGAAAAACGCAACGCAGGCCTCCGTCCCCCCTCCTGCGCACCAGACTTGCGTTTGTGCAGATAGTTAACATGAACCGAATGCTCTATCGCGCTATTGGTCGGCACTTCGTTGATAGAGCCATGGCCGCCGCTGATGAAATAAAAGTTATACTCGCTCATTAAAATCAAGTTACTATAATTATTTACACATTTCATTAATAAATTTATAAAAGTTTCATTAAATATATTAAAATAATTTAGATAGTTATATAAATAATGAAATTACTATCTAAATTACTATGTAATATACTTTGGGACGCTAAAACGAAGTAGCTCGATCTTCTTTTTTTGTTCTATCCAAAATTACCGAAAATGATTTTTTCAGAAAAAAATTTTTTTTTCAGGCCGCACTCACTTTTGGCCACACTCCCGAAATTTTCGATTTTTTTGGGTTTAGAGCCGCAGCCTATATTCGAAAAAATACGGTAATATTAATGACTAATCAATTCTTTTATTGCTTTTGGGTTCTGTAGCATATTTTAAGTCTTTTTCAAACAATAAATGGGTTGCTAATCAAATCAAATCCCCTGTGTTGTCTATAGTCTCCCTTTGGTAGTCATTATGCTGATACATGTATATTCTTGGTAAACCAAAAAAAATTCCAATTGTCTGATTGTAGCCTTTGTCATAAAGTTGTTCTACACTTTAAAGGCAGTCATTTTAGTTTCCTGAAGGTATAAATTATTTTTCTCACCATATTTTCATTATAATAGCTTGCTTTTGCTCAAGAACAAATAAAAGAATTTTTTTTCAGGAACTTCATGGCATCCAAGTATTGGTTCTTAAAAAGCTCTTAGAATTGTTGGTATTTTCTTTGAATTCGTTTACATGTTTCCCCACTGATCAATTTGCGAGCATCTAAGGAAATGTGCTTCTTCCAAATAGCAAATTATGTAAATTTTAAAAATTTCATTTGAATATTGTTATTGTCAGTCTCTTAATAACATTGACTTCACATTGCTGTAAATAATGTTCTTGAATACAGTTTTAAAAAGAATACCCTTGCTTTTGTATTGAGTTGTTTCAAAGAAATGGCCAATTAAAGGTATAAGTGGGAGAGTTATGAGGTATGAATTGGCAAGTGAGAGAGCACAAACTGCAGATTATGCAAATGTTTGTTGTCATTCGATAAGACAGCTAGATATGATGCAATGATAATAATTGTTGCATGAAGTGAATGTCATGAATACTGGGCACTCAAAGCTAGTCATGGAACTAAGTCAACTAAGGACACTTTTTCTGTGAGTTTAAATGAGGAAATTTTTCAATCCTTGAAAACATTTGGTAGTGTGACTATTTCTAAACAAGCTATTCAGTTTAGATCTGGAGATAATGAGCCAGTAAAATGAACTCCATGGACATCCTTAAATGATTCAAATGAAGCAGACCCATGGCAGATGATACAAGAGATCATCCAGATGTTAAAGATACACTGTTCATTTATTTCCCAGTACTTCAGTAAAATAGGGAAGGTACAAAAGTGGGTGCCACAAACAGATCGAGAACATCCAAGTGCTCTTCTCTCCTCCAAACAAACAAACAGGAAAGTTTTTTTCAGGAAAGAGGATATTGTATGACAGTCGTAAATGTTCAGCTCAATGCTTGAGAATAAGAGACATTCTAGGAAGAAGTCCAAAGGCATTTTTCTATACAAAGAATATAATGCATGCAGTAAATATGATGGTCTTCTGCTGGTATCATTCACTATTTTTTTCCTTCCTTTGGATCAAACCTTAAAAATAGATTGGTATTTTATAGATATGCAGAGATTGTACCAAAAAACTGTGCTTAAATAAAAGATAATGTTTATCTACTAGGGAATGATATGATATATTGGTACTGAGTAAAACGATATCAATAATCAACAGTATTTTCGATAATTGAATAAGTCAAATGAATTACAGTGGTCGCCGCTTTATGTAGCCACCTTTAATATGGACACCTGCTTTTTATGGCCACTCCAGCTCGATCCGGAATTTTCTACCTGTTTCCTATGTAACAAATTTTTGCTTTATGTGGCCACACTCCGCTTAATATGGCCACTTTTTTTAAAGGTAGTTCACGAATTCTACTTTTTCATCTCATCTTACTCGAGATAAATGAACACTCCACTTATAATATCCATTTTTCATTTCCCTCTAAGCCAATGGGCACTGCTGCCCAAAATTACAGATTGTACTGATTGGTCAATTACATGAAAGCTGCAAGTGAAGGAACAAGCAGAAACCGTAAGCGAAATGGAAAAGATGCTCAAGTTGAAGAAGGTCTTTTAAGTTGGTTTCAATATGTTAGAAACAAATGCTCCAGTGAACAGTCCTCTCTTATGTCAAAAGGCTGATGAAATTGCAAAGACATTAGGCCACAAAAGCTAATTAGGAACACGTAGCTTAAGGCAACTGAGGAACACGTAGCTTAAGGCAGCTGAGGAACACGTAGCTTAAGGCAACTGAAGGCTGGTTTCATCGCTGGAAAAAACGCAATGGGCTAAACTTCAAGAAACTTCATGGAGAGGCTGCTGATGCCCTTATTTATTGCAACTTGGAGGAACAGAGAAAAATAAACTCCTCATCATTGTTAAGTCAGAATCTCCACGCCGCTTCAAAAATGTAAAAACTTTAATCTTTACGAATCGTCTACCAATGCATGGACGACATCAGAGATCTGGCTTAATTGGCTAGCTCAATGGAACAAGCATCTTAGAAGCGAAGACAAAAAAATTGGTCTTCTAATTTACAGCTGCAGCACCCATGTTCATGTTCCTGATGACCTATCCTACATAGAAATCATACGGATTCTACCCAACACAACTTCACTAATGCAGCCAAGGTTGTCAAACAGACAGTAGACAGTATTTTAAATAAATTATTTTGGCAAGATGCTGTACGTGTATAAATGATTATTTAAGCAAACAAACTTCTCTATATGTAAGTACAAACACATGCTGGACTTGTTGGGTAAAAAATAAGTACTTTTGGTAACCTCGCTTAAAACAGCCACCAGTTAATGTGGCCATTTAAGCATGGTCCTGAGGTGGCCATATTAAGCGGCGACCACTGTATTCGATTCTGTGGTTGAGAGCATCAATGTTGGTTCGGAGTTTTTAGAGTACAGGGTTCAAACCTTGCAGTTGTTTTTTTTTTTTTTTTTTTTGTTTTTTTTGTTTTTTTGCTTGTCTTTAAAAAGCTCCTCATATTGGGAAATGGAATATCAGTAATCTATGAGAGAGGATCGAAAAGTAATGCACAACAATTTTTTTATGGAATATTATTTTGGTCTAGATATTCAAAGTTGGCAAATTGATAATTTGAGTCTTTCGCTACAGACAGTGGTGGCAAAAATGTGTGCATGGCAGTTGAAATCTGCACATTTCGGTGATTTTTGGGGGGCTTGATCATGTCGCCCTAGCAGAAGAACTGATATCCACTGTGAAATGATGGTGCATTTGCTAGCATCATCAACTTGGAAAGAACAGCGAATATATAGTCCGTTTTTTTTTGTGCCAAACTAGAAAATGCAAGTGTAATCCACAGGTACTGTTGGAGGTGTATGGTGCTGATTGTCTGGGTTGTAGCAGCATCTCCAGATGGTGCAGGTTCTTCAAAGAAGGCCGAGAAAATCTTTTCGACGAATTGACGAATGGCTGGGAGGTGCTCAAACATCTATCCCATAGTCCAGACCTACATCTACCTCAGACCATCTAACTATCACCTCTTCGGATCAATGAAGAAATTCCTAGGAGGCCAACAATTTGGTTCGGATGAAAAGTGAAATCAGCCGTGCGACAACCAGAAAACCAACTTCTGTGAACGTGGTATATTGAATGTGGTGTATTGAATTTCACGATAGGAGAAATGTGTCAAAAGACTTGGTGTGTATGTCGAAAAATAGGTTAAAACCTGCAGCTTTCTTGTGCATTGTTTCATTTTTGCTTATTATTAAAAATGTTGCCACAAAAAAATTGTTATGCATTATTTTTCGATCCTCCAACGTATTAAAATGGAAAACTTATGTACAGTCATCAAAGGAAAATAATCCACACTTGAATTTTACTCTAAGTTTTACCGTTTCAATATTAATTTATTTTTAATAATTTAACATTACATTTAGAGTTAACATTATTAAGATTATTAAATTTAAATAATTATAATTAAAAAAGCTATTAAAACAACACATTAGCATGAAATGTAATATTAAGTATTAAACTCGTGTGGATTATTTCCTTTGGTTGACTGTACTGGCTAAATATTGAAAAGTTTTAATTATCAATATCGTATCAAAATCCAGATATCATTCCAGACCTACGAATACCTCATTGATGACCATTTAAGAAATCTATCAGTTGGTCACATTAAACTCCTGATCTTATGCCAACGCAATTTTGACCTTTTTAACTCGCTGATTTAAAAAGTTCATCTTTTCTGACAGTTTGAACAACTTTTATCAGAGAAAAAACTTTATTAGTACCGGTAATTTATGAGTGTATTAGGCAGTATAGCATTGGATCACATTTGGAGATGCTGACTTTTTCAAAAGCAGCATTAACAACCTGGTCAATCGTTGGCAACAATAGATTACTTCTTCTAAAGAAGGCCTGTTGCTTTCTTTTCCCTTTTGCTTTTCCTATAATATATAATATGGTCATTTCATTTGCAACAATCCAATATGTAGCAGATATAACATTTGTCTTATATTGGTTTCATAAGAAATTATATTAAGATTGCTTTAAATCATATCATGCATTATGGTGATTAATACTAATTAATTAATATTCTCAAACAGTTACAAATTGCAAGATACATGTATTAGGGTATATAAAAATTAAATTTGTCCATATAAGCTATGGACAAGCATTTACAGTATCTAACAAATTCAATTATTTAAAATTATTTCAAAAATTGTTTTAAAAAATTTCAAAACTTGTGTAAAAAAAAAAAAAAAAATATTGTCAGTTTAATCTTTTATCAACATTTCCATGAAAGAATTTTTAATGTTAAATTATAATGTTTAATTAAAGTGCCTTTTAGATAGTGCAGCATACAGTCCTTGCAGCGAATCATGAGAACTGTCAATCACTGTGTTACCATGGAAACTAGTTGGGTAAAATATAGTCTCGCACTGAGGCCACTGTTAAATGAATTACTTCGCAGTAAGTTGGTAGCCCTGAAACGATCTTTTTTTTTTTTTTTTTTTTTTTTTTTTTTTTTTTTTTTTTT
>JAHWFO010100943.1:270561-294398 GCA_023313115.1 Rhysida immarginata | reverse complement strand
GCAGTTTCTTTTTCTCTGTCATATTTGAATCCATCGCATTTTTTAATAAAAAAATAAATAAAATTAAAAAAAAAAAGATGTAATAGATATTTCTATTTTTCAATTTTGCTTACACGAATAGCAAGAAGTGGACTTGGTAGGTAGCAATATTAATGGCTTGTTCGTACAAAAAAGCATGTTTTTTTTTTAAAATCATGCTCTTTTACTTATTATGTTTAACTTTTATTTTTACCTGTTGCTTGGGAATTTTATCCAAGGTTTTTGCTTTAATAATGCAACTTAAATTTTTTTTAATTTCCATTTAATTTTTATGAAAATTACAATTTTATTTTGAAATTGAGCTTTGATTTTAATCTGCTTGAAGCAGGTACATGAGCAGTGCTATCAGATAGATGTATATAAATATAAGTCTTTTAAAAAACCCAAAGCATCCTCTTCAGTGCATGACTACAAATTCAAAGATAATCTCTTCAAATAACAGCTGCTTTTTCCAATACTTAAGAATGTACAGAGCATGAATTGCAACTTAAGTCAGTTTTATCAGAGGTAGATATAGATAAGACGTTAATATGTAAATATAAATTATTATACATAAATAAAATAAATAAATATGAGAAGGTTTCTTTTCAAATTTAGACTTTTTTACACGCATGAGAAAATGTTTGTTAATAAAAATTTCAGTAGTCGGAACAGATCAAAGAAAAAATTTATTTCATTAAAGTTTATTGAAATAAGTAGTTTTATTTAAGTTTTTGTTTTCTAATCTTTAAAAATTTTGCAATTTTTAATTAAACTTTTTATTATTGTTGTTACAGGATTGGCTATCTAGACAACAATTGGTCATGCTCGTACTTTTCATCAACATTAGTTTGGCGATTATGTTTTTTAAATTATTAACATAGCAGTGGCTCAATGAAAACTTGATGTGTTCCATTTCACTTCCTAGCAAGATTGCTAATGCTGCTGATCCCTAATGTCACACAAAATGGCCAACAGAGTCACTAACCGATCTGTGTTGCCTGCCAGTCGTTGAAAATCCACCACTTTGTCAGGCCATGTGGGAATCCAGGGAAAAAGCCTCTTAGGAAAAAGTGCTATCCCAGAAGCAACAAAGGTACAAGGGAATCGGGACGGATTTCCAGAACTGTTATACAATAAAGTTATATTTTTTATGATGGACTTATTAACAGAGGTTATACTTTGTGAAGTACTTTTTGTCTACTCTTTGTTAACCCTTCTGATCCTGTTTTGTGAACAGGGATCGCATATGCTTGAGCAGAAAACTTTTAAGTGAGAAACAAGATATGATGCATTGCCTTCAATGAAAATATTTTCAGGAGGTATATGTGTGAGTGTATGTGGAGCAGCTGTATTATACTCCATTTATAAATATACATTATATATACAGTATAATAATAAAATCCTTAGCTTTCTTTTGGTCTACTCTCCGTAGCAGCCACAAAAGAGAGTAAAATTCATATTAAAATTCTATTTAAATTTTAAAATAAAATACCAATCTTTGATTGGTGTGAAGTTTTTTACAACTACTTCATTGCTTTTACATAACTATATTAGTTGCAAATTTTAATAACATTATAAATCAATAATAAAAATTATAACTAAAGAAAAAAAAAAGTAACTGGATATGTCTTGTAATATGCAGGAAGAAAAAAAGGTTTGTCGATATTTTTATTTCTTTTCTTTTTATTGAAAAAAACAATTTTTAACTAGAATTTGAGTAGTGTTTTTCCTCTAAATTGGAGTGATGTGTGCTTTATATTTTCCTGTTTCATTATTTTTCAGAAACTTTATTTTTTAAAAAAAAATTTCTAATTATTTTATCACAATATATTTTATGGAACCAAATAATTTGAAGATTTTGATGTTGCTGTTGTTAAACCATAGAAAAATGTATAAGCAGTCATATTAAATATGAATGAAGTATAGTATCCTAAAGGATAAAGAAGCAAAAACAGCTATATCACTTATTTATGCATATTATAATCTTATAAAGAGTCTAGTAAAACTGATTCAAAATTGTTACTATAAGACAAATTGTTATGAAATTAAGAAATCTGAAATATTTGTCCTTTAAGTTAAATTGTTGTTCCAGTTTACATATGTATGATTGCATGCTGTATCAAAATATTTCCACATTTTTTTAATTGGAGTTGAATCTACAAGGAAAAAAAAAAAATCACATCAATTTTTATTATATCATTTTAAATATTCTTTTTCCTTATTTCAAGCGCCATTTCTTTCAAGTTAATATTTCTAATTATGACATATCATGTTTAAGTAGACCTTTTAATTCTTTTTAAAAATGAAGGAAAAAAAATAAAAGATTTAATTTAGCGCTTGTTTTCTAACTAAAATATTTTAAAGATTTTAAAAGAAATTTAAACTTACACTTAAAAAGGGATAACGTTTAAATAATCCAAGTGTTTATAATTGAAAACCCCCCTCTTGTTTGAACAAATTTAAAGAAAATGGTGTTTTTACCTTTAGCTTTGCTGTTTAATGTTGGCATCCATGTACATAACACTATTTTCACATCTATGAAACAGAATGAAAACGTTTAAGAAATAACATCTTTTATATATTTAGTACTCTGATACTTGTTTCTCTTAATGACTCGAGCATTGCTGCCATTGTTTAAAATCATTGTCGTTTGGAAAATAATTTCTGTTGTGTATCATCTCCTTCTGGAGGAGGAAAAAAAAAAAGAATTTTGTAGCTAATTCAACATTTATACATAACTTATTTAGTTTTCTACTCTATGCATTGGATTTTTATTTGAAATAAAATTTCTGGATTGTTTTTGGTTGTTACAAAAAAAAAAAATTGGAGTTATATTATTTTAATTATTATTATTATTATCATTTTTATTTTTTTTATTAATTCATATTCTACACTTTCAATTTTATTTTAAGTCTTCTTCCATTATTTTAAATTGTATCATGTTAAGCAAATCTAAATGAAATAATTAAAAAATAATTTTGATTTCTGAATTCACATTATGACTCTGTAAGTGGGCTTCATAATCATGAAAAAAGGGGGGAAATTATGTCTGATATTATTATTTTATCCAATGCATAGAGATATGTGGGGATGAAATCATTAAATGTGAAGATATCCTTCTGCTATTCCAGTGAAAATTTCCATTTCCTATTTTGTAAATGGGGGAGCACATATGTCTAATTCTTTTTATTTTATTTTATTATTATTCTTTTAAGTTTTTTTGTGTGACAAGTGTGTGTGTGATGTATAAGAAATTCTCCAATTCTGTGATTTTGTCCACTGAATTTTCCTTTAAAAATGTATTTTAAGTCATTATTGTTTGAGCTTTTTATTTATTTTTCCTTTTTTTTTTTAACTTAATTCTAAATTCATTAAATATGTCAGAAGTTTTAAAAGTTGGTAACCTGCTGCTTAAACATTATTTGTTAAAAATCTGAAATTAAATTAGTGTCTTGTTCTTTTTTATTCAATTGGATTTTAACAAGTTCACTGAATTATCTTTTCATTTATTTTAATCCATTGTGCAGCTGTTGTTGTAACAAGGCATTTGCATGGACTCCTGTCAAATGAACGTTTCTTTCTCCCAAAGAACTTGTTTCAAAGCCTTTTCATCTTGGATTGTTCATCATTTCTCATTGTAGATTTCATTATCGCTGTTTTCTTTTAAATAATTATTTTTCAAAGTGCTGAAGGCATTTAAAAAATTTTGATTTTGCCCCACAATTTAATTATGTTCTTGAGAACAAGGATGTTAGTTCCATTTTTAATTGATGCGAAGGTGGTGCATTTTTCGTAGTTTTTAGCACATTAAAAAAAAATTGCAAACTCTTTTAGCATTTAATTTTTTTAATGATTATGTTAACTTCTTAGTAACTGGGGAAAAGCTGGCAATACTGTATATGATAAGAAAATCAGAGCTGCTTATGAAACAGTGGAGGAATTCATGCTAATGCACTACTTTATTTTAATTTAATTTTGGTTCTATGTTTAATTTACTTTTACTTTGTAACAAGATCTGATTGAGATGTGTCTGAAATAAATACACAGATAAGGCAATCTTAGCAAGTATTCTCTTATTTGATGATTATATACTTTTTTTTTAAATTCATAGAAGAAAACTTTAAAAAAAATTTGTGAGAAACCTATGAATTTCACTGCATACTTTTTTCACATGTATCAGCACGTAGTTCCTATTCAAATTCAATTAATTGTGAAACATTCACTTTTCTGTATTTTCTGAAATTCTTTCAATTTCAAGTTTTTTCAAATTTGTGCTTTACTTTCAAATGTCAATTTTACTTAAAAATCTATGGGAATAACCTCAAAAATGTCAATAACAACAAAGACACTGGTATTCCTGAATGTACTTGTAGCTTTTTGCTACAGAAAACTGTTGTGGCAGGTCTGCCATCTATTAGAACTTAACTTGTATTTCAAATAAATGGCCTTTGCAAAGAGTCCTGTTTTCTTTAATTATGCTTTGTATTTCTTAACTATTATATTACACATACACTATTATATGAAAAAAAAATTCTTTTTTACATAGACAAATGATAAAGAAACCATAGATATTTGAAATTATACCTTAGTGAGATATATTAAAATGTTTTGTTTTTTTTCTAATGAAGCTTTAATAATGCTAGCAAACAGATAGTCGAACCTCTTTAATTCGAATCTCAAGGGAATTCGAATTAAAGAGGTTTTGAATAATGGATTTTTTTTCCAAGGGAACAAAAAAAATTCGATTTAAAGAGGTTTTTGAATTAAAGAGGTTCGAATTAAAGAGGTTCTACTGTATTTTTAAGTGTATTTTAGTCCATTTCATATATATGTATTCTAGATTTTAATCACACTTTGGATGGCATAGGCCCCTTGATTAAAATTGATGTCATAAAATTTTTATAAGCATTCAATTAAAATCTCTTATGAATGCTTAGGAAATTTTTTGACCCCACATTTATAATCCCAACCATTATTCTTAAAAGATATTAAGAACAATGGCTTCTGACTTCAAAAGCAATATTAATTTTAGATTCTACAGCATTGATAATATCGATGACATAGAGGTTCAATGGGTTTATGTTCACGAGAATATCTGGGATAATTAATGTGTTCTGCACAGTGCTAAATCTGTCTGTCTAGTGACCCATCTGTAAAACTGAATTCTTACAATTCACATTTGTTTCCCTTCTTTTTATTTTTATTTTTTCCCCCTGCACTATTCCTCCTGTTATAGATCTTTTTCAGCGGAAGTTGTGCTTGCGCTGTCAAGTGACTTGGCCGCCATTACGAGATGTTGATTTGAGCGATTTGAGCACTGAGCTTGGGCATGAAGCGTTTGGATTAAGCTTTTGTTCTGGATCAAAAATGGACTTGATTAATCGCAGATAAGATAAAAACTCATTTAAAATACAAAAATGTTAAATGTTTGCTCATTTAAACAGATTAATATTTACATAAATTTCAAGATGCAGAAATATATATTTCAGTATAACTTTATTGCACATGTTTTACACAAAATATATGTAGACTATAGATTATATATTTCTTTTAATACGAGGATTGAGACATAAGTCATGACAATATTTTTATGAGAATTCGAGAGTGGGTGGAAAATATGAAGTGTACAGATTCGTTAATATATCTTCACTCTCCACACATCATGCGATGACTGATCATGCGACCAAGGTAAATGAAATTTTTATCAATTTAACTATCACTTAGCCATTTACTGTGACTAGATAGAAAAGGGGTATACATCAGTTCGTTAGAGGGGGTCTGCCCCCACCCCCCAGTTATTATTAAAAAATAAATTCATTTACCTTGATCGCATGATCAGTCATCGTGTAATGTGCGGATAGTGAAGATTAACCATTAAAGATAATGAAGATTAAAACTTAACGAAATGTTAACACACTTGCAGCATACACTTTCTGTATAAATTCTTATGTAAATTCCTAGTTATCCGTCGCTAAAAAGTTGGTTATCTGGACCAATACACTGAAAGCTGACATTTTAAGCCCAAGTCTTGTTCAACTCTGGTTACATACATCCTGCACTGCGGTTGAGTAAGAATTGATTTGTGGAAAAATAATAAACGGATATATATTTAGAGAAGGACGAGACACAAGAACCCTGGAATACAATAAATAATAGTTATTAATTTAAAATATAAAATGAATAAAAAATAAGATCTAATAAACAAAAATATTAAAAAAATAATAGATAAAATCAAAATCAAAATCAAAATAAAAAGCTGACGTTTCGGATAGAGACTATCCTTTTATCAAAGCAAAAAGGATAATTTTCTAAAAGCAAATAGAATATTAAAGAATTATCCTGAAGTTATGAAAGGAGTACAAATGGACGGGTTTATATCTAGTTTGCATAGTGAATAGTAATACGGCATTGGCTGAAAAACAAGAAGAGAACAAATGAGATTAATTACAAGACGTGTTGGGATAGGACAGGACGAAGGACAAATAGAAAGTAATAAGAGGGCGGCGAGAAAAATGCAATAGGATAACATATGAAATTAAAATTATAAAAAAGGTTAGGAATGATAGGGTGCCTAGCAAAAAGATTTCGTAAAATTCCCTGAATTTCCCCTGATTTTATATAAAAATCGCACAAAAAACGTCCAGGACCGTCAAGTAATTGTCTCTGTTTGCAGCATGACAATGCAAGACCCTATATAACCAACTGCATTTGGAGATACCGTGAAATCCGCCCTAAAGTCATAACTTGGCTCAGAGCGATTTTCACTTTCTTGGCTCTCTGAGGGAGATCTTGGAGAACAAAAAGTTTCGTATGGAAAAATAATACGAATACATGGCTTCCTTGAGACATAAAATTTTTTCTGTTAATTGTATTCATCCATTTCAGCTTTTCTGCATAATTTTTGGGAAACAAAAATAAAGAAAAAGGCACCAAGCAAGGGCAGTCTTCATATTGTAAAGGCGAGTGAGCAACACAAACTTGTTTCTTCCGTTGTCGCAATCGAAAATAGCTATTTGAAAATACCACGGCACAGCATGAACCCTGCTTGTTTAGCTTTTCCATCTGAGCACTAAAAACACTAGAAATAGAAAAGGGGTTGCCCGCGAGTGCCGAAATCGTTCTTGTCCCACACATTCGCTAGCCTGAAACTCTAAAAGTCAACATCTCATAATGGCGGACGGAAGTAGCGCTGCTCTGCCATCTAGCGGCGAAATGCGCGTCTGAAAAAGGTCTATACAATTATATCTGTTGCACTTAGAACAACTATAAAGAACAACATTCTGCAGATGCCTAATCAACTCCAACAATTTTTCCATGCTCAAAAGGAACTTACATGTGAAAGATTGTATTTTTTATACTGCTTTTTTATCTTTTTACAACACTGAGATTTTACACTTGCAATAATTTCATCCCAATATATCTATTTATCATTTAAGCTACGGATTTTACTGGAGGTAAATTGCATACTACTATGCTATCAAATATGGAGATTTCTTTAATTATCAACCAAAACATGTAGTAGTGAGAAGTTGGCCCATCTAACTAGCTATTTATCTAAAAACGAGGTATCACATACAACTCTTGAGTTAAAAAATGAGAACAATTTCTACAATTTATTCTGCATGGTTAAATACTTCTTTAAGAAATTAGGTAGGAGGATACTAATGAAATTAGAACAGCATATAACAGTATATTATTTTGATTATTGTATTTTCAAAAGCATATTCAAAAATTAACTTTTTTCACATAAATGGCTCCAAATGCAGAAGAGATAAATGGAAGAGAATCTGATCAGGACCATGGCATGCTATGATGCAGAGAGGCAGCCGCATCAGGCAGCACTGTAAGGGGGTGGCATTTCCATAGCCTTGCGTCATACAGAGAAAATCTACCACACACCCCTGAATCTGATAGTTCAGAAATTATATTCTTTCAAGCATTCACTGCTGAGCACAATTTTCCTATCTTTTTCTCTACTTCTCTCTACTATACAGGATGATTCAGAACTTTTATTACAAAAGAATATGGTAAATAGAAGGTACTAAAACAAACATTTTTTATTAAGCAATGTGTCCTTTCTGGCACTCACTTGCAGCAATCATTCATGCAAGGGCCAATGGCTTGACTCTCCGATGACTGCTTTTTCACTGAAAAACAACAAACAATGATGTTTGACAACATGTGCACTAGAGAAAAGCTTCGAACTGACGCCCCCTTTCTTGTACATAACACTGGCATCACCGAAGGATTGACTGCCATATCCATTCAAATATGCCAGAGCACACATTGCTTAATATACGAGGGGCATTGTTGTTTCGGGGTGAACCCCAGCCCACCTAGTCCAGGGGACCATAAGGCAAAACATATACGAGGGGCAGTCATAAAGTTCATAACTTTTATATAGAAGGCATGATCATACGGCAACCAAATTTGGTGGGTTCACCAATCCCTCTCCACACAGACCCCTGCAAAGTCATACACTCTACCATCGATATTTCACCCGTAGTAAATGTCATAAACGTAGAAGCCCATCCCCAGTTGGAGTAATGGCCTCATCATCGCTGTGAAATTTGCCTCCCAAGAAGTGGCTTCTTTGTTTTTATAAAAAGGAAAAATCACTGCGTGCTTGCCTGGCCTTGTTTAGGAAATTGAATAAGCCACTTCGTGGAAGGCGATTTAACAGCGATGATGAGGTCATTTCTGCTCTAAAGAGTGGTTTTCAGACCAGAAGACAGGCTCTATATTTACGGCATTCACGGGTGAAATATTGATGGCAGGAGTATGTGGCTTTGCAGGGTGTCTGTGTGAAGAGGGATTAGTCACTCCATAAAATTTGGTTGCCATATGATCATGCCTTCTATGCAAAGGTTTGAACTTTATGACTGCTCAAATGAAAGTAGACACCTGCCGTAATGGAACAATCTATGCAACTTCAAGCAATAATTTGAATATATTCGTTATAAAACAGCAAGACCATGTGTAGTTATTTGGTGCCAAGGTAAAATGCCACCATCAAAGCAGCTGAGCGATTTTCAATGTGGAGTAGTCATAGGCTGCCATATCAGTGGACAGAGTGTGCGGGCCATAGGAGCGACACTGAATCTGCTGCAGTCGATCATTAGTGCTATTATCATGAAGTGGAAATACGACATCATGGAGGTGATTGAGCAAATACCATCTCTCTAGGTGGTGTTGACCTAGCCCGCATGCTGACCGATAGAAATCCTTGATGTGGTTGGTACGGCAGAACAGGGACAGGACTAAGGGGCATACCCAGTAGGGGCTGAGGGGGCTGCAGCCCCTCCCCCCAAAATTGGCCACCTTGTTAACTAATTGTGTTACATGGGGGACTCCCCACAAGCAGAATTGGGCTAGCCCCCCTCATCCCCCCCCCCAAAAAAAAATTGAATATATGGCCCTGACAGGACTTCCAGTAGGCAATGGGAACAATGACGCGCATTCAACTTGTGCAGGCTTTGAAAGAAGAATGGGGAAAAATACAGATTGCTTGCTATCAGAAACTGGTGGAGGTCATGTGGAGGCATAGGCCTACCTTTTATAGGCATGATAAAACTTCGCATAGATGCTCTGCTACCTTGTTTTGTGTTGAAGCACAGACAAGAATGTCATCAAAGTACGGTATGACACTGGAAAGATTCGTCAGAAGATTATCGATAACACTGAAAAATACCTGGGGCGACACAAACACCAAATTGTAAACGTTTGATTCTGAAAGCTCCTTTATGAGTATTGATGGTTTGGCCCTCTGATGAATCTTCATCGACAGATAGTTGAAGATAAGCCTGAACTAAGTCTACTTTAGCAAAAACAGAACTAGGTCATATACATGTCAGTAATTGTTGGACAGCAGGGATTGGATAAGGGTGATTCTGCATTGCCTTATTGATAGTTATTTTATAGTCACAACACAAACGAATCTCACCTGATGGCTTGATGATTGGAACCACAGGCATTGTCCATCTAGGGTTGTTGATTGGTTCTATGACTCCTTGTTCTAGAAGAGTATCGAGTGGTATCAATTCTTGGGCATAATGCCAATGGAACAGGTCTAGCTTTAAGACAAATAGTTGGATACTTCGGGTTAATAGGCAAAGAGATAGGTTGTCCTTAATATGAACCCAATTCATGAATAAATATATTAGCAATAATTAGTCAGTACTTGTTGAACTGAATCATGATTTGTTTTGTTAACACCGGATAGTGTAATTCCTAAAAGTGCAAAACACTCGGCACCTAAGAGGTTTGATTTGTCTCTGCACATAACTAGAAGTCGTAGCTTTTGCATTATGTTCAAGTGTAGGCCAACACTGACCTTTGAAATCAATGTGTTGATGTTGGTAGTCTCGTAGCACAAATGATACTTGGGTGAGTTTAAGATTTTCATTCTTATTAAGGTCTCAGAAAGTCTTTTCTGAAATGATGGAATATGGTGATCAGGAATCAACTTCCATTTTACATTTGAATTTGTTTATCTGTAGCATCAATGATCATGTATGCAGGGTTGATTCTTTGACAAATGATTATGGCATATTTGAGAGTAGCTGTATTAACTTCTTCTGTTGCATTTGTGGTATTATGCTGTCTTTGGTATTTCATTTGTTTATGTGCATAACACAGGATATGTGCCCTAATTTTGAACAATGACGACATACAGCGTTTCTATAAGGACAGTTTCAGCGGGGATGTCGTCCTCCACATCCTCGGCATTCTTTCTGAACGTGTTCTGTGGGAGTAGCAACATTTGATGCAGTTGATATTGGTATCATCTCTTTTGTTGATGTTTTCCTTCCAGATTCAAACTTAGAGTTTCTATTCCTATGCTGTATGTTGCTGATGACCTCGGGTGAAGAGGTAGACAATCGTATGTTTCAGCAGATAATGCTTGCTGTGTGGCTTGTGTGAATGTCAGTTCCATTTCAGAGAGTAGTCATCGCTGTATAGATTCATCCTTCATTCCGCAGACGAATTGATCATGTAGCCGTTTGTAGAGAGTAGTGCCAAAATTACATAGATCCGCCAATTGACAAAGATCAGTGACATAAGAATTTACTGATTCATCGTCTCTTTGAGTTCGCTTGTGAAATTGAAAATGTTGAAAAATTGTTGATGATGGTAGGACATAGTGATTTTTTAATAGAGTTAAGAGTTCGTCAAAACTTTTTGTTTCAGGCAACACCCACACATCGAGTGATCGAACAACTGTGAGGGGTTTTAGGCCTATGACAGCTAACAGTATTGCTCACTTATGTTCCTGCTCCACGATATTGTTTGCGACACACAAAAATTTAACTTGCTCAGAATAAATGTCTCACAGCTTTGGATTTTCAACCTCGAAGGGTTGTGAGTGTCAATGATAGACATAATACTTTAATTGAATGGAATTTGTCTTGTGGAATGAGCAGATGGCTTGATGGAGCTGTAATGAGCAGGCAATGATGGCACCTCGAACTGTATTGCAGAGTCTTTCAATCCAGTTTCGTCGATCATGATCCTGTTGATTCATCCCATTAGTCATCTCATCCTTGTCACCAGTATTGTGTAATGAGATGAAACAATACGCAGATAAGTTGATTTTGTAAAGATTTAATTATCATACTTAAGATTAAGATACATTAAGTGAGAGAGAACAAAAATGTTGTTGTTACGTGCAAGGATGAATATCGAAAGTTATGCGATGGTTGACATGGGAACCAAGGGAAAGGTTGGGCGTGCCATCTAGTGGTAACATGATACATTACAAATTCCTCAACCACATTCTTTTTCACCTTGTATTACCAAATGCCCTTTTCAATCTAGCCACTAATTCATCATACTTTGTTACCTGGTAAAGTTTCAAATCATTCATCTTCCATATTGCCTTCCCTTAAGTTTTGCTTTGTATACATTAATCTTTATATCCTCTGTTCATTGGGCTAAAGCTGGGACTTTGTCTAATATAGTAACAAACCCATCTAAATCAATTGTCCCCTCCTTACCACTAAAAAGATGGCTTGAGATGAGTGAAGCCTGACACCGCAGGTACATTATCATTATACCTCGTAGCCCCTAAGCCAGTCATTCAGGAGGACTGTTAATACAGTGTTGTCCAAAAAGATGTTAGCACTTTCATGGGATTGACTTTTATTTTATAGTTGCCACCACTTAAAGTTGAAAGACAGGATGACATCATTTCTAACGCCAGCCAATAGACGTTAACAGGAAGTAAATCGCTTAGCTATTCCATGAAACATTCATTTTCGTTTTCGAAACATTGTTTTCATGTTTATATTTAGTTTCTATTTTCGTTTTTTTTTAAATAGATGAATGAAATTAATAAATTTAAAATGATGCAGAATAGTCGACTCGAAGGCAATTTGTTTTGTATTATGACTTTTAATAGGCTTTCCACGTTTCAACGATATCTCTGCCTTTACTATAGTAGAACAAGTGCATCATGGGTAAAATCCAGACAAAGCATATTGATGAGAAAACTTACTGCGCATGTCAAAAAGATCGTTCAACTGACATGGCATCAACTTTAATAACAATAATGCACACTACGTACACAAGTCCAAATGAAGCTAATGCACTCCTTCGACCTGTGCTCCTTGGTTCTCAATGCATGTAGTCAACACCTCCTAAAGAGAAAGCTTGTGCATGGAAACGTCATTCATTGTTACATCATCTAAGTAGGGCATTGTTATTCGTATTTCTACCAATAATAAGCCCTGAATTTGCACTACTATGATGATGTAACAATGTATGATAGTTCCGTACAGAGGCCTTCTCTTTAGGAGGTGTTGATGTAGTCAAGATAAGTTGGGTGGCCATATTTAGTCTGCAACAATAGACAATTAAAAATGATGTAGTACCATATGAGTGGTAACATGTTTTTGGACAACCCTGTAAAACTAACCCTTTCCCCATTGTCTTCACCATTTTCTTTCTCCAACTCATATTCCTGTTTGGATGTCATTTGTAGTATTATCAATTATTATTATTATTATCAATTATTATTATTAGTATTATCAAGTATTATTATTCAATATGTTAGGAGAAAAGTGATATAACCACGAGGTGAAATGAGATGTACAGGGATTGGGCAAAATATGAACGCCTTTGATTTTGGACATCTTGTTGAATTTCTAGAAAAATACTTGATGAATTATCCTGATACTTCAGGGGTTTAAAGAGCATGTTACACCTCATATACAGGGTGTCTCAAAAATGTACTAACACTTTTAATGACTATAAAAACATTATTTATGAACATAGAGGCAAATTTAAAGGCTTGAATTACAGAAGACAAATGTAATTAACCTCTTCACGCCCAGCCTAAATTTTGAAGGATACTTCCCAGGACCAGAGTTTATGTACTATTTGGCAAACCAATGACGAACGTGCGTTCGTCATGTACAATGTTGTAAGAATATTTCTGTTTCAGAATCAATATTTATTTCAAAATCAAGATCTTCAGCATCCAAACTTGCATCAACATAATCATAATCATCCATTTTTTACAAAAAAAGAGCAAAAGCATTGTTGCTTACTGTGCAAATACAACATACAACGGTGTTGAAATTAGCAATCAAAGAATAAACGCAATGGTTTTATCTATCGACAGGAAAATGGACCCATAAAAGAATAAGTTGTTCCAAATTATTTTACTCTTTCACGACCAGCATATATTTTGAACCTTTTCACAGGATATTCGGTATCCAAATTGCATCAACATAATCATAATCATCCATTTTTTACATTGAAGGAGCAAAAGTAATGTAAAACTCTGCAAATACAACGTACAACGGAGTTGAAATAAGCAATCATGGAATAAAAGTAATGGTACCATCTATTGACAGGAAAATGGACCCATAAAAGAATAAACTGTTCCAAATGACTTTACTCTTTCATTCCTGGAAAACCACGTTTTCATTTCTTTAATAGAATTAAAAACTGAAAATGACAAATGCATGTTCGTAATGGTATTGAACAGAGGGTCTAGCTTGACAAACGCACGTTCACAAATGTTCGCACGTTCATCACTGGTCTTGAAGAGGTTAAAGAATCATGTTCGCAAATGTTCAAATTGATGACCATCACTGACCAGACAAAGCTGATAACGCACACCAATGGACTCGCAAATGTCCGAAACAGTTCATTCGGAATATTGCGACATTATCTTTCAATTTCCAATTTCAACGCATCAATTGTTCTTGGTTTTGTGCAATAAACTCTGTCCTTGAGGTATCCCCATAAAAAGAAGTCCATTGGCGTGAGGTCTGGGGAACCTGCAGGGTATTCAATGCTACCCCTTCATCCAATCCATGTGTTTGGATAAGCGGCATCAAGGTGAGCTCTTACATCGCAATGGTAGTGGGGAGGTGCTTTATCTTGCTGAAAGTAAGCTAAGTTGATCTCCTGTCATTCTGTTACATTACTTACACCTGAAAAAACAAAGTGTTAGTACATTTTTTGAGACACCCTGTATTTCAGTGAAGGTTTTGTCCCGAAGGCAAATAGATGACCAGAAACAAATTGAACAAAAAAAAATAATGTTTAGGATCGTCCTGTAGAATATAATCCTTGAAATGCATTGTACCTGTAGCATATGATTATGAAGATTATCTGTGTTCATTTATATGAGAATAGAACGTATATTCATGGAGATATAACGGTTTCTTTAAAAAAAAAAAATCAAATTTTTTGTAAGCTTTTTGTTATAACATAAAGGGTTTTCAACTCAATTCAATGCCATTTTCAGGAAACTTCACAATAGAGATGACACTGTGCAATCAAAATGTTAAAATATTAAATATTTAATGAAATATGAGCATTATCACTAACTAATGTTTAACTGCAAAAACGCAAGCATTGCCAAAAAATCTTTTGCATAATTTATTAGCCGAACATATAGAGATACTCTTATACTTACTTACTTTTCAAACCCACTTATCCGTTAGGGAATTTGTTGTAATGATTTCGATGTGTCCTTTTAGATAATGTCCACACTTGTTAACGTATGGATAGAGCAAACTGAAGTCTAAGTACGACAGATGTTGTCTTTGTAGAAACCAACCAACCAGATGAAAAATTTTCAGTCTTGTTTTCCTTAGAACACATCTCTATGTGCGATAAAAGGCTGCACTCGATCTGATGGCTCTTGCAGAAGGCATTTATTTCAGCATTACATTTCAATTGCTCATCATATTTGTATCTCCACATGTCCTTAAATGTACACCTTGGTAGCTCTCTTTATAGGGAGTGCAAGTGACTACGTCACAGCTGACGTCATTTGCGCGATGAACGGGCCGAGAGCCTAGGAAATGGGATCGCTGGTTCCAAACATTGGAACCACGCAATATACGTACTAGTAACGTTGAAACGGGCGGCCAGTAAAAATGACATCTCTTAAATTATTATGTTAATTTGTGTAATTGATATTATTATTAAGACATTTAATCCCATTATATAATTTATACATTAATATTAGAACGCTTTTTAATCACTTAGCAAAAGAATGCCATCGTTCGCGAATCTTTCTTTCTTTGGGAAAACGATAGATGTCTAAATCGCTGTTTTGGCTCCTTCTTGAGCAGTGAGCAACTAAACAATTTCACATCTTAAATGTGTTATAAACACTGGGCTTATACAAAGCGATTTTATTCCATCCCTACGTTGGAACCATGTTAAATCCCGAAGCGAGAAGACTTGTTTGGAACCAAATCGAGTCACGTGACTGAAGAATTCCAAGGACTGACGTCACACTTGCACTCCCTATAAGGAATACAAGTCTATCAAGCACATGCTGAAAATTTTCACTGAGATTCCTTTGTATGCTATAAGTGTATGGAATAGTACAATTTGGACAGGAGGTAATAACATCCCATAAATTCATATGCGATTTTATGGCCGTCATCAACTCCATCTGAATATTAAAGCCCAACACGATGGTCAGAGCCATTTACAGCTGAAAAGATGTGAGATTGTGGGCACTGGAATTGCTCCCACATAAGCCATTTCAAAGCTTTTTGGCTCTGGCTACTGCAATTAGCAAACCTGCCAGCTTGAATGATGCCCATAGATTGAATGAAAAGAAATCTTTCCCTCAATGCCCTATTGCAATACCCAGGGAAGGTGATGTCATTCAGAAAAGGCTTGATTCCAATGAATTAAATTATCATGGATGCGAACTTTTTGCAACCCTCTTAGAGCAATCAAATATCACTTATGCAGTATTGTTCTAATTCCTGCATCATATCCCTCTGATCACTGATACACAGCTTTTCAGATGCATGCCTAATAAGGAATTCTTCATAAACATCCCGTTTCATTTCTCCTGGCTAAAAAATTCAAGTGCAGGTAATTTACCTTTGTAATCATCTGTTTCATTTAGTAATCAAAATGGGAAAAAAACCTTTTCTCTCTTCAACAATTCTGAATGCACACAGGAATTCATGTAGAGCAGTGGTAGGCAGACTTTTTTATTAGAGATTTTTAACCTTTTCTAAGATTTTTAATATAAATAGATTTTTAAGATATAAAAATATAAAGATTTTTAATTTCAAATTATCCTATTTCTGGTCTCTCTTGTGCATATTTCTAAATAATCTTGCGGGGTGCATGGAATCTGATAGCGAGCTGAAAAGAAACCGGAAGCGGCCCGCGGGCCGTAGTTTGCCCATCACTGATTTAGAGGATGTGTTATGAAGGAGAGGGAGTTCAGAAAACGAATTTTCAATTCCTTAATTTCAATAGAAAGCACTTTCGAACATCTGTAATTCACATTTGGTGCCAAGCGTTGATTAAAATAAGTATCGCATGACAAACATGCCATCGAAAGAATGCATAATATACACAAACACCATTGCATTTGCAAACAGTGTTGATATGTGCTGATAATGACAATGATCCAGCTTAGCAAGTAGAAAACTCAAAAATGGGTCCATAACATCTACCACAAGGAAAATTTTATTTACGTAATCCCCATGTCCCGATTCATCACAATAAGACATTACCAGTACTAGAAGTATTGGTGATAATTCACCTATTGTGAGATTCATTTGGGTTTACACGTCAAAGAATACATATTGTTGCAAATCATTTTTGCTTGACTGTTTCTTTCCCGATCAACACATAAAAAAAAAACACGTTTATAAGAGCCATGACGTTGAAACCATTGCTTTGGATCACATAAATGACATTTCTGAATTTCATAAATATGTCTCCACACAGCAAATCTCTTGTATGTCATATAGGCTTTAACGGGTAGATGTGTGTTTACCAGGTATGTCAATATGAAACCGGAATTTTTGTATAGAAAATACACGGTTATTGTATGAAAAATGTTAGTCAGATGATAAATACTTTATTCAAAGTATTGCCCATCGCTGTCTATACATTTTTCCCACCTGTCTGACAATTTGTGGATGCCATGCCAAAAAAATTGTTGCTTTTTTGAGGGAAACCAGTTATCGAGCCATTTTTGTAAATTTTTGTAAGAAGTGAAGCGCTGCTCAGCAAGTGTGTAAGTCCCATCGATGCAATTAAGTAGTAATCATATGGAGCCTAGCCTGGTGAGTAAGCCGCATGCGAAAATATTTCCCAACTAACACATCAATCATTTGCTTGGCCAGCTTTGCTCTGTGTGATGGTGCATTATCATGAAGGAAATTCACTTTGTGTTATCTCTTTTGATATTCCGGTCGTTTTTCATGCAAAGCTTGATTCAAGTCAATCATTTGTTGTCGGTAGTGGTCAGTATTAACTGTTTCGCCAGATTTCAGGAGCTCATAATAGATCACTTTGTGTCTTCCACGTTCTTTGTTTTTCATGTCAAAATCGCCACTTTTGAATTTTTTAAACCACTCAAAGCACTGTGATTTACCAAGTGCATTTAAGTGATTTATCAAATGATTTACCAAGAGCATGCTCACTGTAAGCTTCAACAAGCATTTGATGTGATTCTGCTGCAGTTTTCTTCAAATGTTAACAGAAAATCAGTGCTGTCTGCAAATTGTAGTTTCCAGGCACAAAATTCGACATGTTCTATGCTGTTATGAAACTTGTATTATTGTGAGTTGAAAATCTTTGTCAGATGTCAGAGTAAGAAAATGGCACCAACAATGTGGCTTCATGATAACTACATTGACAGCTAGGGCCATCTATGGGCAAATTCTGTTTTTATATTTACAGACCAGTGAGAGCAGTTTCCCCAAAATTACGTTTTTAACATGTGAATGGTCCATGATTTCCCAGGCATGTCTATCAATTTTTTCCTTGTCCACCATGGGGGAGTGTGGCGTTGTCATGAAGGAGGTGGATGTGGTCACTCTGTCACTTATCATGCAAGGCATGGTGTAGCTTGGTAAGTGTGGCAGTGTAGGGCATTGCATTGATTGTTCCACATACTGTGCAGCAGTGGTTATACCAGCAGCCGACGATGTTTTATGCAGCTGGCATATCTAAATTAGTGTCACGGTGGGGAAAAATGCATTGCTGTCAGTGGCAGATAAACAGAAAAATAATTATTGAATTGCTACTCTTGCACACCTAATGTCAAATCCAACCGCGATTATTCCAAACTTTGTAGAGAATGTAAAATTTCTCACCTGTGTAATGATCTAATAACCTGAATGGTAAATTAAATCATAAAAATTGTAAGTAATATCAAACCCCTACCCCCCTTTTGTAGCTGGGTAGATATTTGACATCACCAACTGGAGAGAAAGGAAGACTGACTGAAAGGTAAATAAGCCAAAGACCTAATATTAATGCAACAGTAAGAGAAAGAGAGCAGCCTTAGATAAGATGGCGAGTGAAAACAGCCTTATCAATACCAATGGGAAACAGTTCAGTAAAAAGAAACTTATATACACTGCTTTGCAATGAAATTGCCCCACCCACAAGGAGTTATCCGAATGAGCCAAAAGTAAGTGTACAGTAAGAGATACATCTGAACACACCTTTATTACGTTATGGAGCTAAGATGTGCACTCGTTTGTAGAGGGTGTCCCAACGAAAAGCGGCATCAGTAGGTTGTGGCACCACCTCTAGCGGCGATGCATTGTTCCAGCCACAGGTGTACATGATCATACAGATGGCGAATGTCATCTTGGAGTACGTCTGCCCAGGCCTGGTGAACCAGGTGTGTCAGTTCATGGAGATTCCGGGATGATCGTAAATGATGTCCCACCATGTCCCACATGTGCTCAATTGGCGATAGATCTGGGGAACTCGCAGGCCATGGCAGGCAATTGACACCTTGCAGACATGCCATGCTCATGTTTGCCATGTGCGGTCTGGTGTTATCTTGCTGAAAGACTGCGCCGGGTATGGTGTACAGAAAGGGCAGTAATACGGGCTGCAGAATCTGTGATGTACCGTGCTACTGTCAGGGTGCCTTGGTTGGTTGGTTGGTTGGTTTAAGTTTTATGGGTGCGTCAACTACACGATCATTTGCGCCCAACACCAAGTTAAAAAAAAAACTAAAACTTAAAATATGCTCATCCAAAATCATTTTCCATCAATAACACATACCATTAATGTACGAATTAAATAAGCAACTAAAATACTACCATCCAAATAAAAACAATAACCCAATATTTACAATATAGTTAAAAAGATGAACTGTGCTAATAAAATTGATAAAAAGTAAAAAGTTAAAATTTATATTTTAAATATCAGGGTGTCTTGGATGGTGACTAAAGGCGTTCTGGTATCGTAGCCGATGGCACCCCAGACCATGATCCCGGGTGTTAGTCCATAATGGCGATACCAGATGCATTGTCCAATGGTCTGTATTACCTGTGTATCACATCCAACCGCGTCTGTCGTCGGTGTCCAAACAAAAGCGGGATTTGTTGCTGAAGATCATCGGGCGCCATTCCATTCGCCAGCCCACTCGTTCACGACACCATTGCAGTCGTATTGCACAGTGCTCAGGTGTCAAAGGAAGACACAACAATGGATGCCTGGTAGCATTGTTGTGGAGTGTAACCGGCATGCTATTGACACTGGAACAGTACCGGGAATAGTGGTGTTGTCGCGCAGTTGCCGCAGGGTGACGGTTCTGTCCACTAGCGCTGTTCGCAGTATCCGCCTATTGGTATGAGCTGATGTGCTTCTCCGGGCCCCAGAGCCTGGTATTCTGGCATGTGTGCCTTCCTCTCGCCATTGCCTCCAACATCGGCCTACCGTCCGTGTGTCCCACAACACATGGACAGCAATCCGTCTAGTTGACCATCCAGCCTCAGAGAGACCAATAATTTGACCTCGTTCAAAGTCCGTTAATTGCGTGAGCGGTTGTTGTCGTCGAGGTGGCATTGATACCGTTGTGCGGATTACAGTACTGTATGTTCACAAGGCAGTTGCTTCCTCCCTACTGCATGGAACGTCTCGCACAGATGTCAACTGATGAGCCTATACAGGCACCTGGACACCCTGTATCAACCCAAATGGTCATGTCCCGTGAGCATGCATCTATTCGTTTACTAGTCGGTGGTAAAAGAACCCCCCCCCCCCCTAAATATGGATAAGATAGGATAACTCCTTGTTGGTGGGGCAATTTCATTGCAAAGCAGTGTACCTGTTAAATTACGTAGGGCTTAGTTAAACCATTGAATAAAATGAAAGAAATGAAGCAAAACTTGTAGATTAGCAAAACTGTAAAGAAAGAATTAATGCATTTAAAAATTGACTTTATTTTCTTTTTTTTTATTATTTCAAAAAGATTAGTAACAGTGAATGCAGTGGCCATTTCATATTATCAAACAGAAGGTGGGAAGCCATCATCAATCAACTTTCATACTCTGTAATTTAAGCAGTAGAAAACAGGAGTGAAATTTGAACGAGAGAGCTTCAAAAATCTAGGAAGAGTGCCTGGTCACTTCCAGTTCCTGTTATCTGCAGACCACCTCAACTTTATAGAGAAAGATTACCACTGCTTACATTCATTGGATTTCTTGCTCCTGGGACTAGATTGTGTATTCAATTGACAGGTTCCTTATTCTGAACTTTCAGGAATCGTAAAACATCTAAAGAATGCTTTTACGAAGATATACGGGTACGAGCATGACCAATGCACCGAAATCAATTGACTATTTCTATAAACGTCAAGCTGATGGCAAATCATTCACTGAAAATGCAGTCCTTATTTCAAATGTATGCATGCAAATAAATCACTATTATATCATACAACGTTGAAAATAGTAATAGAAATTGCAAGAAAGATTGCTTGCCATCAGAAACCTTTTGGAATATTGTTATGATTAAAAACAATATGTAGAAAAAAGAAAATAAAGATTAAATTTAGGTACTTTTGTAAATAGTTTAAGAGTAATCATTTATTTACAATAATTAACATTACATATAAAATTCAAAGGAATTAAAATTTTTAAAGTATTAAGTTCAATAAAGTAACCAATTTAATTTTTTAGAAACACTTAAATTTTATTTCTGATTAACGTAAAAATTTCTTAAAAAAGCAGAAATCTAAGTAAGAGTAAGGAGAAAAGAATGCCAAAGGAAGGTTGGTAGAGGCAGTTCTTCTTCCACAGCCTTAACCTCCTGAAGATACAGAGGCAAGCTGATTGTTATCACTTGAACTGAACAGATGATTATTTAACTGTGGTACTTAACAGGCAAACAGAGGGCCTAAGATTTTTTCTAATAAGCCATTCCACTAGGTAACTGGTTAAGAATCTAATAAAGCCATGTTTCAAACGAGGTTTCATAGGGGAGGCAAGGAGATGTTTTTTAAAGATGCTTCTAAGTTCCGATAATAGACTGAGAGCCAGCCCCGTTTGATTTATCTGGAAAGGTCTAATTCAGTTAACTATCTTATTTCACAGTTTTGCCCATGCAAAATGAGAATTGGTCTGGCAGTCCAAAGCAGCTGGACTTAAAAATGGCATCCCTTCAAAATCCAGAAAAATTGACTTCAGCTTAACCAGAATGATCTATATTTGGTTCATGGTTTTTTTCTTAGATTACTTCTCCCTAATTAAAACTTCTTCAGTCTGGCATTTGAAATCGACCGGAAAATGGCTGCTAGACCAATCGAAAGTTCGGAAAAATTGACGTAAATTTAACCGGAATGGTCTATGGTAACACAAAGAGCCAATGGTCTAATTTTACTTTTTGAACCAAATGGTAGCTAACTGCATGTCATTCCCGAATTATTGTCTGGCATTCCGAAGCAGCCGAATAAAGGGTGCCAGACCGATTTAAAAAGCCAAATTAGTCAATTTTAGCAGTTGACGTATGTAGAAAACATGAACGAGGCACAGAAACCCTGAAATAAACCAAAATTGGACGCAGTCTTACTAATTCAGGGTCTTACCAGTGACAATGTCAGTCTTAGCAATGTAATCGAAAAACTATACCGACTCGTTTCTTGGATATTTTTCCGAACATAAATATTTTGATCTGACTTTCTGGCTTTTAAAAATCAGACTAACTTTTATGCCTTAAGTTAAAAATTATATAATAATATTTAAATACTGAATGCCAAGATTTTAACAATAATAATTTAGTAAAATATTAATATGTAACACTCAATTTATTTCACCAAAAGACAGGATACTAAAATCCTTGGAAGGTCATCTGGGTTGAAAGATCTTATACTGAAGTACACAACATATCGCGATGATACTCTTGGCAGACGTTATGGAAAAATGCCACAATTTTATCTCATTTATATTAGATTAATAGGATACTTTTTAATCTTCAATAGAAGCATAAGAGAAGGTGATCGTGAGTTATATACAGGGTGTTGCAAAAATAACAGGACAATACTGCTGAGTAGCCTATCCTCTCGCTCAGGTTCCACTTCATAAAATGATAATTGGGAAATTTTATTTTGTTAACCCATTTATGCCGAAGTTGGTAAAAATGGAAATTGAGACTTCATATCTTAAATGTAGCATGTAAAGACAAAAAATAATTTACAAAGGCATAAAAAAATTACATCTATGGACGACAGCATATAATTTTAAATAAAATCTAAGTTTGGAATCGCTAGGCAACGGGCCAGGAACTGATGCTACTACTTAGTTTTCTTGTTAAGTGAATTAAAAGTAAAAAATAAAAATTAAAATTAAAAATTACTTTTAATTTTTATTTTTAAGTTATCATGGAGCATTTTTAATTTTAAAGTATCATGAAATAATTGGCTATTTATTGGACTGCATTTTCATTTCATCGAAATTTTTATTGTGAACTTTTCGGACCTTAAGTTCAAAATTCAAATTCTTTAAGACCTTCAAAATTCAAAAATTTTCATCGTTATCATCGTTATAATTTCATATTGTCACCTTTTAAACAAGTGCCGAGTCAACAATGAAGTCCGTTTCTACGAGGTGTGAAAATTATTGTCAGGACAATGGACTTGAGATTACTTGGACTGTTAGAAGCTTTGTTATTTAGTGGTCTTTTAAATTTTATTAATTTTATATCCCTTTTTAACCGACTTCAAAAAAAGAAGGTTATCAATTCGATGTGTATGTTTGTAATATTGTTGGAATTGCACAATATTAATATATGTTAGTCTATGTGGACTTCTAAATAAGTATGCCAAATTTCATAAGCGTATGTATGTATGTAAGTATTGTAACGTTCTGAAACGTCATGACGTGCAGATCTCTCCTATCTCTCTTTCTTTCTTTCTCTACCCTCAACAAAAATAGACGTATTTGAATAATCGCCTCTTACAAAGGTTAATGGGCCACAATTACAGTCTAAAGCTTACGTAAACAATAATTTACGATAACAATACTGATATTCGGCCAATAAAAGTTAGTTTGAAAAGTTTTTTTTTT
>JAHWFO010100943.1:225969-260561 GCA_023313115.1 Rhysida immarginata | reverse complement strand
CTGTCAAGACAATTCGACCGTTATGTTGTTGAAGACAGCTGCAGCGCCTACTAGGAAGCGGCAATTTCCGCAGGTTCCGTAAACGAAGGCTCGCAGAAAGCTGGGTGGATCTGCGTTGTGGCTTGCTGTCTTCCAAGAATGACCATTCAAACTGCGATTCCGGAAACTGGACTATAAGCAAGGAGAAAACTAAGCACACGCATAGTATTAACGGGGAAGGAAAAACAGAAAGGAGGGGGTAAAGGCCTAATCAAGGATAATTAGTAGTGTTAGTAGGAACGCTAACACTAATACTTAAAACTAATATTTCTACGTCCTGTAAGAGCTGAACGTCCGGCGACAGTCATTACTTCAAGTTATTCTTTTCGCATGAGGTTAGTGACAGTAAGCTTGGCCTCCATTTCTCTTGGCTGCAGGCGATCTTCATTTTCCGGAACGGCTTGACGGGTTAACATCACGATGACGAAGCTCGATTTCTTCTGGCTTTTTTGACAACGATTACGTCGATCCAAGTGAAATATGTGAATCATCGAGGAGATACATTCACCGTGGATCTCCTTGACGCGATGTCCATTGCTAAGTCGGGCCACGATGTCGCTTCTAAAGAGTGCTTCATTGGAACAAAATCTTATGTCTCTATTGGGTGTTGAGTGTTGCATTAGGCTCAAGCATCTTCCCTGAGCTCGGTGACTTCATCAGGCTGCTTGAGGCGTCCGAAGATGTTCTGTTCTGACTTAAACTAAAAAAATTGTTTAACGCCAAAAATCATAAACAAAGGATCGTCTTGCGCACGGGCCCAGCGCGCATTGGCGTTCGTCCTCGAGGAAAAATTTAAAGATTTCTTACGTTTCATTTAAATACCAATAAGTCTGTTCATGCGCATAACAATGAAGGAAAGATATTGTTGAAGAAATCGCTAAGCTTTCTCAACAATGGGCTTTTAAAAGTATACTACACTCTTAAAATCCAAGACATATTTTAATATTAATCTATTTTTATCATAAAGATATTACCTTTATTCTAAGAAATAGCTTTATGAACGTAGGAACCAAAAGACGACCTTTTTGATATATTTTTATCCTTATCTTAACTAATACTTAAAATATCGTAACCAAAAAACTAGCTTACTGGAACAAAAAATTATAAGGGTCTCATTTCTATTTAAAAAAACTATAGGAAAATATTTGTTCAAAATCGAGGGGCCAGGGTTAGAATTGTTTTGAAATATATGCTACAGTATGTATGTATGTATGTATGTATGTATGTATGTATGTATGTTTGTTTGTCCACGAATTTCTCAGAAACTAGAAATCGAATTGCAATAATTCTTTTTTTATTTGATTAAGCATCTTTCAACTTAGGGATAAATCCAAGTTTCATCAAAATCGGTTCAGTAGTTTCAAGATATGGACTAATATAGCTAGGCGATAGTGAAAGTTTCATTAAAGTCGGGGTTTTTTATACTCTATTTAATCTTGTTAATTATATTCTTGTATTTTTTTATGTCTTTATAAATTATTTTTTGTCTTTACATGCTACAGAATATAAACTTAAGACATGACATCCCAATTTCCCATTTTTACCAATTTCGATGTAAATGGGTTAACGAAATAAAATTTCCGAATTATCATTTTATGAAGCGACCCCTTAAGCAAGAGGATAGGCTACCCAGCAGCAGGGTCCTGTATATTTTTGCACCACCCTGTATATACACACAGGATATATATATAGTGAAATATATATAATTGACTAATCTTTTTTTTGCTTAAACCAATCAAATTATGCAAGATGATTAGTGAAATATCATGGTAATCTCACACAAACTAAAGATACACGTTCTGATCTAATTCAAAGAGTTCAATGTGGCTGTTTTGCAGTACAAAAGAACATCACTTGATTTTTCAAGATCGCCTAGGCAGTAGCGGATCTAGAACTTAAACAAGGGGGCGGCGAGGGGGGTAATCAGGTGGTTTGGCTAATACAGGTAGATCCCGTTATACGCGATACATATGTTCCGCGAAATTGCCGTGTATACCGAATTCGCGTAAAACTGGTTCCATTTAACATGTACAGAATAGAGTTTGGTTCCCATAAGCATTAATTATTTTCCTGATATAACGTAAATAATTGCGTTATACAAGTATAGGATTAGTAATACAACAGTTTTCTATTTTTTAGTTTTAAAATAGCACCTTATTTTATTTTATAAAACTCAAGATACACTAAAATGCTCAAAATACATGTATACGTACAACAAAAAGAAGTGCCCACAATCTAAATTTTATATTGCTTTGGGTTCATCTGTACCAGAAGATTCTGATGCCGTTTCGAACAGTCTCCTTCCTGTAATAGTGCTGGTGGAATCCCGAAGAGAGTTTGGAAGAGCAGCTCGGACTGGATGTTAAGGGATCGTTCGAACTGGCAGGATGTTTAGTTAAAAATTGCTTGATGGTCGGGTGTAACGTTTTCTTTATTTTCATCCAGGACCTCCAACTCAGTTTCTAACGAGTAGGATTTTCGGGCCCGCTTTCTTCCTTTGGTAATAATACTTTCTCTACGTTTCGGCGGCATTTTAAGTCCTACAACAATAAATCTTTTCGCAAATAGATTAGAAACTCAGCTGATCTTGTCCAAACTGATGTATAGCAACCTTATCATTCATAGATAGCTAAATGTGCACAAACACAGGGATAGGAACAAAACAAAACTAAAAAACGAATTCAACTCCTAACAAAAATAGAAGAGCTTTCGCATGTTGGCGATTGATGGTGCTACTAAATGAAAACCGCGTATATCCGAAATCGTGTATAACGGGATCTACCTGTATGTTATAAGTTATTTCGAATAACCACCTTCCCTCCCCGGGAAAATGATGATCCTGGGGTCTTTCCTATACTGCAGTTTGTAAATGTAAATTTGTAAAAATATTACAGTATTAAAAATCTTTACAATTTATCTAATTAGTGTACGTTTAGGACCAATAGGGGGGGGGGGGCTTAAACCCCCGGCCCCCCCCCCCCCTCTTAAATCCGCCACTGCAAGTTAATCTTAAACTTGAACAGACTGAACGCTGATGCAGCAAACAAGTTAACTGGGATTTCGAATTTTACTAATTCTATATCAGTCAGAGAGAAGTGAACTAGAATTATTTAATCAAACATGACATACTACTTTAACATTCACAGGAATTAAGAAAAGAAATGGTGTTATAGCTGAGATTGCTTTCTATATAATAACAAAAGATAGGGATGCAGTAAATAAAACTGGTATGTTCAACCAAATGACACTTAATCCATTTGATGAGCCTAAATAAAAACATGCTGTTTAATCTTGCAACTGGGAAAGTACTCTCTGATGGAATACCTAATTTTCTACTAAACGTGGATGCCATTGGAAAGAAATGGCAGAATAATTCTTATAAGATTGCTTTAAAGACCAAGAACGTTTTGAAAAAAAACCCCAACAAATTCTGACTTTTGTTAACAGAATAAATAGTCCAGAAAGCGGATGATGATAAACTAAAGGAGAAAATCAGTAATAAAAATCTGTTTTCGAGCATATTATTTGAGCACAAAATGGATATTGCTTTTCAACATAACTGAAAAGTTCACGCTAATGAGTCATTTAGAAAAAAGGATTGCAACTTCATTGATATAGCTATAACTGGTGGCTTCTTCCTACTGCATACTATTGGAGATGTGCCTCGAGTCATAGGTCAGATTTCCCATAAATTTCTTCAGATGATGACTAAATATAAAGGATGTGTGGAATTTAATCAATTTTTCAGCCAAGCATTAAGGATGTAGAAAGGCAAATGCGAGCGCAACATCTAGAGCATCGTGGGCCCGACCAAGTCAGACCAAATAACTTTATGAACTGCTAAGAACAATGAATTTAAACAAAATTTCGTTAAATTCATTATTAACCACTGGCAGGATCCGTCTACATCTGAATTCTTCATTATAACCCACTGTAAATGATGGAAGCATATGTCACCATTTCACTACTGAAACTAATTTTACCTGTAGAGCTCTTCTTGATGATAATTCATGCAGTCACGAAGAAGCAGAGACAAGAATAATTTATATCGAAATTCCCATTTAAAAAAAAAATATTGTGATAAGATTCAATGATACTGATGTGACAGTGATAACACAATCATTCGCTATTTAGGCGTTAACAGATGCTTCGCTGAACTTGGTCAGCATATGTCTTGTCTGGTTTGTATACCTTCACAGGTTGTGGTACTGTATAACATCTCGTTTTTTCAAAAAAAGGAAAAGTTATTCCTTTCAGAATAATGGAAAAGGATAATGAATATCCTGAATATTTTAGAACATTTTACAAGGAATATAACACAGACTTTGTTCCCATAGCTGCAACAGAAAAATTTGTTGTTCTGTGTGCAATCTCGCTAAATGCCAAACAAGGTATAGAAAACTCAAGATGGCTTATAACGAAGAAATGAACGTCTCATTGAGAACTTTGCCGCTTTTGAATCATTATCAATTCCTCCTTGTCAATCATCACTTCTGGTGCACTTAAATAAAAAATATAAATAAAATATGGAATAACGCCGGCAAATCATGGAAACCTTAAACTTGGAAGACTATGGTTGGAATGTAAGACCTATTAGGCTCTGTGGACATATCTGGCTTGACAAATATTCGGGTAGAGTGTCCATATCATTGAAAACTCTGAAAATGAACTCTACAGTGAAAAATGTCAGAAATACTCAACCCATTACCAGTTGATTTTCATATTCGATACTATCCGATTAAGAATTTTTATATCCCCTCATAATGCAGAACAGAATTTTTTTGATGTGTATGAATAAATTTTTAATACACGATAATGGTATCAAATATCGCCCATCACTAATGAGTATCTCATTTTATAGAAGTAAAGTATTCATTTAAAAAGACATACAGGAAAAGAATTGATATTATTTAATAATACAAGACCCTAAGTTGCATTTTGTCCGGTTCCCATCTTAACCTACCTAATGTTATGAAAACAAACATTTATTTAAAAAGACCTACAAAAAAGGAATAATTTTATAGATACCATACAATATGCTTGCTCCTGAAAACATTTTGTTTTTTTGCATCCGATATTAGAATTTTTATGTCTCCTCATAAAGCAAGACAGAAACCTGATGTGTATGGAATAAACTTTTAATACCACGATACTAATATCAAATATTACCCATCACTAATGAGTATTTCATTCTATAGAAGTAAAATATTCATTTAAAAAGACATACAAGAAAAGACTTGATATTATTAAATAATACAAGACCCTGAGTTGCATTTTGTCTGGTTCCCATTTTAACCTACCTAACGATAAGAAAACAAACATTTATTTAAAAAGACATACAAAAAAGAATAATTTTATAGGTCCATACAATATGCTTGCTTAGTAGAAAGAATTAAACAGATTTGTCTCATAAGATTTGTTATACGAAATAACCTCCTGAAAACATTTTTTTCCCATTAAATGAATTATTTTGCCGAAAACATCTCTTTACGTCGAATGTCCAAATGTCGGTGAAATGCAGGCATTTCTCCGTCGGTTGAATTTCCGTTCGGTCATATGTCCGTTCGGTATTTTGTCCGTTCGGTCGAATGTCCATTCGGCCAAATGTCCGTTCAGTCAAATGTCCGTCGGTTAAATGTCCGTCGGCCAAATGACCGGGTACCAAAAAATATTCTTGCATGTGCATTTCATGAGAATGTTTCTACAAATTAAAAGAAATCAAATAAAATCTAGAAGTAATGTAAATTATAAATTTTTAAAAACTAAAATTATAAAAAATTTTAATGTAGATTCCTGTCACTGCTGTTGCTATTAATGCTTCTTCACATCTTGTTTCCCAGTCCTGTTTAATAATTTTACATCTTGCGGAGAATACTTGGAGCTGTTTGGTTCATCAATTTCAGGATGGCTCCATGGCCTCGTGCGTAGCCTCCGCATATGTAAAGCTACGCCTCGTGCTGTCTGCGGCAGATTAGGGATAGGCGATGCAGCGACAAAGCAATCGATAATATATTATTTTGTGTTAATAATCGAGTATTTGCAATCGATTGATCGATTACTTTATTAATAATCGATAGGCGCTTAACATAGCTTATCACGCTTTTTAGTTACAGATAGAATGGAGATCCTTTAGCGATTTTATTGGCCGTTGATAAACTTCAGCGGTTCTGAATCAGAACTTCTGATAGGTTATTGCTGCGTACTTTCTGATTCGCTGATACTTTTCCTTAAAACTTGCTGAACCAGTGCTGTGTGTTTTAAGCAAGTCTGGCATAACGGCCCGAGATACAAGATGATTAGTTGTGGCTTTCCTGACGAGCTGATCGCTTTGATTAGTTCCTTTCTGTCGAACAGGACTTTTCGTGTCAAGGTTGGCTGCTCCATGTCTAACCCTTGTGACATCAAGGCTGGTGTTTCCCAAGGCTCTGTCCTGGGCCCTGCGTTGTTAAACTTCTTCATTCACGACTTCCCAGCATTTACAAAGTGCGAATTATACCTGTTTGCTGACGATGTGTCCATCATGACTTGTGCCCGAAATCCCGCTCATGTCATATCTCGGTTACAAAATGCTGTGCATCTGTGTGAGAAATGGTTTGCTAAGTGGAGGTTAAACCTGAACGTAGATAAATGCAAAGCCATGTTCGTTACCAAAAAACCCCCGAAGCCAATCTTCCTATCTGGCAAGGAGCTCGAGTGGGTAAAGAACTATAAATACCTCGGAGTTGTGATAGATGCCAAGCTAAATTGGGGCGACCATCTCTCTTATGCTATCAAGAAGGCGAAGTTTAGTCTGGTTGCCCTTCTGGGACGAAACAGTTCGCTTGGAGTGGACAGCAAACTTTTGCTATATAAAATGGTAATCCGAACCATTCTTCTGTACGGTATGCCTGCCTGGGCTACAACCTGCAAATCCAGATGGAAGGACCTACAAACATTCCAAAACGTCACCCTGAGGAACATTGCCCAACTCGACAGGAGATTAGCAACTAATACTTCCATTGCTGAAAATTTCGGTATACCTACCATTGGAAACCACGTCAAAGAGTCGCTGAAGAAGCTTCTTCCGAAGATGAAGGACCATCCCAATCCTCTGGTTGCAGGTATTCTTGAGCATCCGCTCACCTTTAGAAGCCTCCTTAGACATCGCAGGCCTCGTCACATACTGGACGTCAACTTCGATGACATCCAAAATGCCATCTTCCTACCCTACTGGATCACCTAGCTCTTCCACGTCCTATCGTCAATCAACAATCAACTTTATCGTCCTGTTAGGAAAGGACTCCTCCGTATCCTGTGGATGACTTAACCAGGTTCATCTGGCTTCTTTCCTAATTCAGCGTATTTCTTTTGGCTATAATACTGGATGAGTATGGCAGTGGAAGCATAGCTTCCGGACCGCTCGTTTTGTTTTTCTTCCCTGCGCTGTTCGATTGTCGATTGCTGTGTGTTACTCAGTAAAGCTTTTGACCATGTGTGGCATGGGGGCCTTGTCTACAAGATGATTAGAGATGGGTTCTCTCCCGATTTGATTTTGATGGTGAAATCCTTTCTCACCGACAGGTCCTACCAAGCTAAAGTTGGTGAAAATCTATCCACGCCCGTGTTGTAAAGGCCGGAGTCCCTCAAGGTTCTGTCCTTGGGCCCGTGCTATTTAATTATTTTGTGCATGATTTCCCGAACCCCAAAATCGTAACCTATATATCTATGCTGACGATACTGCCATTATGACATGGGCACACAAGCCGGCTCACGTTATCACTCGTCTACAGCACGCTTTGAAGATGTTCGAAGACTGGTTTAACCGTTGGAAGCCGAAGCTTAATGTCGGAAAGTGCAAGGCTATGTACTTCAACAGAAAATTCAAGCGTCCCTCAGATTCTCTTATTCTATTCAATAAGAAATTGGACTGGGTTGACAACTACAAATATCTTGGCGTTATCATCGACTCAAGACTATCGTGGAATCGTCACGTGACCTACGCTCTGAACAAAGCGAAGAGGGCTAAGTACAGTCTCATAGCTCTCCTGGGCCGCAACAGCACCCTCAGCATCGACAATAAGTTACTTCTGTGAATCGCAATAAGTTATTATGAATCGAATACTGAAACAGTAGTTAATCGATGCATTGAGAATCGAGTCTTTTTAAGAATCGTCCATCCCTACCTTTTATACACCGCTTCAGCCTGTTCCCTTGTTTGGGTGTCACTGGGAGGCCGATCCATTTTCCGCAAGAGGTGTCTCTAATAAATTGGTCATTCAGTGTATATAGATTATACAGGGTGAATACAAAAATCTGAACCCCCCCTTTTATTTTTTGAACCGAAGCAGATATGTCAATTTTGATGAATCCAATGAATAGGAAGTTGTGGGTGGCCTATCCCATGGTATACTTTTCATCATCCCAAATATGCAAATTAGAACACATTCAAAATTTATCTCAAAAACCGTAAGGGATAGAGAAAAAAACCCACTTGCAAACTTGTTCAGCAAAAAAAAAAAAAAAAATCATCCAAATCGGTCCAACCAATCACCCACAATCACGTGGTGAACTGTCTGTAGCTTACAAACAGTCACACGGCACAAAAGTTACTTCAAACAGTTTAAAAAAAAAGTTAATCAACAAAATGCTCGATGTGACGACCGTGGGCACCATAACACAATTGGGCACGGAACCTAACTGACGCCAAAACATCGGCAAGCATGGCTGGTGTCACTCATGATGATGGTTGTGCCTGTTGATAACTCCATCCCTGGTGAACTGGGCTTCATCTGTCCACAACACCTCATGAATGAAGTTTGGATTGTCATCCAGACAGGTAAGTAACCAGTTGCAGAAGGCGGCCCTAGCAACATAATCCAATGGCAGTAACTCCTGGTGACAATAAATATGGTATGGGTGAAAATGATGTGCGTGTAGAATATTGATAACAGTTCTCTGATGGCACCCAACATCTGCAGCAATTGCTCTGCTGCTTGTGTGGAGATTTGCAGCAACTGCAGCCAGAACTAGTGTTGTTGTATCCTCGTCGTCTTGTGCCCTTGGTCGTCCTCGTTCTGCATTAACATTCCCTGTAGCCTCGAATCTTTGAATAATGTGACGCATTGTTTGACGAGATGGATGGCGTTCGTTAGGGTATCTGTCTCGATACAACCTGACTGCAGCATGTAGGTTTCTCCTTGCCTCTCCGAAGCAGATGATCATGTTGACCATTTCCGGAACAGTGTAGCTTGCCATCCTGGAATTGTTCTGTCTTCTGTGTGCTCAAACATGCCTTTTATTTGCTTTTCCGCATGAAAGTGAATGCGAGTATGGTAATTTATGTTAATTTTTTGATTTGCATGCTTTACATGGTGGAAATATCAACATTCAGTTTTCCTTGTGCAGTGTGACTGTTTGTAAGCTACAAACAGTTCACCACGTGATTGTGGGTGATTGGTTGGTCCGATTTGGATGATTTTTTTTGTTTTGTTTGTTTTTTTATGCTGAACAAGTTTGCAATTGGTTTTTTTTCTCTATCCCTTACGGTTTTTGAGATAAATTTTGAATGTGTAGAAATGTATTCAATTAAAAATTTCATACAAGCGAAATATATTATAGAAAATATTTATTGTAAACAAAATTAGAAGGTTGTACCATGGTCATCAAAGATATGTACAATAACATTCCGATTACAGAAACTAATTTGCAAATTTGGGATGATGAAAAGTGCACCATGGGATAGGCCACCCACAACTTCCTATTCATTGGATTCATCAAAATTGACATATCTGCTTCGGTTCAAAAAATAAAAGGGGGGTTCAGACTTTTGTATTCACCCTGTATAGCCTTACAGTTAATTACATTTACCTATATATTATAATTTTTATACTTCTTATATATTGCATGGTTTATAATACGAGTTTTTCCTTGAAAGAAATGTTACAGAATAACATTGATTAACAATTTGAGAAGAATTTAATTTATTCATTATCTACAGTATGTCGAAGAGACGGCGATGCACAGCTGTAAAAAATTACTATAAGAAATCGGGCAAAATCGGACAGCTAATTTTTGGTATTATGCAATTATAAGGGGTTGTAGGATATAAAAATGATAAAAACTGCGGTTGGGACTTTTTGGAAAAAAACTGCAGGCCTTCGTGAATTCTAAGTTTATTATGCGTTTTGAAAAAAGGGGTATGTCATCCTAATTTTGCGATTACAAAATTTTTCTGACATTCAAGTAATTGATAAAAGTAATAAGAAGAAAATAATTACTTTTAGCTTTCTGTGACATTTTGTGTTAAGAAATTAGCACTCTCCAAACGTAAAAACAATGAAAGAAAATACGGTCAAACAAAAGAGAGGAAAGGGTGCTTAAATTCCTTAAAGACCTCACACCAGCTGCTAAAGGGTGCATTGGAGTGTCAATAACGAGGAAAAATCAAATTGAAATGGTTTTGCAAAAATTGAAATAAGAGGGAAAAGGTTACTTTTCAAAAATACGATTTTATTATGTTTTATTATTTTACAACAATAAACAACGGATACATTTAACCCTCGTCATAACAAATTGTTTGTGTGACAATTGGACAGTTCTTAGTAATGAATTAGTACCATTAAAATACGAACCTGTGAACCGATTTGAAAAAAAAAATTTTTAACATGCATTGTCATCGGTCTTGCGTATGTGTATAAAATTTCAACTCTACCTTATCGGGAAATAGGTTAAATTCGAATTCCAAGATTTGTTTACATAGTTACATAGTTAAAAGTGAAGCTAATAAAAGCGTATTAAAAATATATTTGTCCACCCAGATTGCTGATTCGCCCCACATGATTGCTTCAGCCTGGTGGGCTGTTAAAGAAACGACTATTGTAAAATGTTGTCACAAAACTGGGTAAATGCAAGCAATGTGTCGGTTATCCATTGATGATCAAGAAGAAACAGAAGACGATTCTGAAGTTGATACAGTGGCTGATATTTGGAACTCCGTAACGGCAGAAGCTGATGCTTCTATTGCCAATATCCTTTGATGATGTTGTTGCTGCTGATGAAATATTTGTTGATTACCTATGAACTGAAAGATGACGACATTGTTAACAACATTACAGAATCAGCTATGGAAAATGAAACGAGTGATGTTGATTATGAAGAGCAGATATTGCAGCCTAAGATCACACACAAAGATGCCATTATTAGTTTAAACAAGATTAAAACTTTTAAACAGTTGTCCAAATGTGACTGATGAAGTGTTCAAACAGATAAGTGGTGTTGAAGAATTTGTAGTCAAAACAACAACAATGCATTCTGTACAACAACAAAAAAACCCTCATTTTTTTTAAAAAGATCAAAAAGACTACATTTTTTTTAAAAAAGATCAAGCAGAGTTTATTTTGCTTGGGAAGATATAATGTGCTGTAAAACACCCATATGCATATCAATCAATAAACACTACGTATGCAGCTGTTTTTATTAATTTAACGAATATTTCATTATAAGAAATTTATTTTATACTCCCTCAGCTTCGTTATAACGGAATTGGCCCTGTATTAAAAGTCAGAACATCTATACCGTGTAGATGGCTGAAAATACAAATAGACCAAGTCACGTATTTGACAGTCATAGTCATTTAGAGTTAAATCTATTATATTATTTTAAAAAATGAGAAATCGTGATTTACACAAAGAGATGCATTTTATTGTGTCTCGAAAACATACTTTTCTGTCCTAAACTTTGGTGTTGGTCCACAATTGGCATTTATTCACAATTTATTGAAAGTGGACTTGGTCTATTTGTATTTTCAGCCATTCATACCGTGTAGGATCTCCTTTTGTCCGGCTAAGTGCAGCAACTCGACATGGCATGAACTCTACCAGTCGGCGGAAGTCCTTTGAAGAGATTCAGCCATTCAGTCTTGATAGCCGCCTTTAGTTGCAGGAAAGTTGCAGTTGCAGGTTCTTGTGAACGAATGGATCGTTCGATAATTTTGCAAATATGTTCGATGGGGTTCATGTCTGGCGATCTAGGCGGCCAAATTCTAAACGTTGGAATTGTTTAGAAAGCTCCTCAACCTGGTCGCGAGTAATTTTGACCAGTGACATGGCACATTGTCCTCTTAGAACATCCCATCGTTGTTAGGCCTTGAAGAGCTGCAAATGGTCACCGAGCAGCTGGACATAATGATTCGCAGTCAATGGTAGATTCAATTTGATTACAGGACCCAAACCAGTGTTGCCAGATTTTTAAAGCCCGAAGTACTATGCATGGCGGCAAAAAAGTACCACTTGTTACTACGCACAGAACGTGAAAGTACTACATTAGAGATGTATAGAAAATTAAGTATAAATATTAGCACGAATTATAAATATTATAAAATCATACACGAATTATTACCCTGAAAGTATGTTGTTAAATACTGTGGACTTTAAATAATTCGAGAATTAATATATAGTATATAGAAGGGGGATCCTGCATGGAATTTTTCTTTAAAAAAAAATAACAGCTGGTTTTTTTTATACATATGAACACGCTGAACATAAAAAACGTGATCAAAAGCGTTAACAAACGCTAAACATCTAATGATAATTATTATGTGCTGTTGATTATAAAACGCGAAACACGCCGTTTTCTTTTAGTATTTCGCGTAATAGTAATAACTGTACATGCAACCCGGTGAAAGCCGTGCCAAGGAAAAATAATTGGCCCATGTACTGCTAACCAGGCGCATTTGGAGGGGTAAAATGGAAGTGCACTGTGATTGGCTGCTCTCGAAAATAGCAACATATGGGCTGAAAAGGCCAATCACAATGCGCGTCCATTCAATACCACTAAAGCTCCCTATCCAGAGCCATAGCAGGGCCATCTTGATCAAGATGGCCCTGGCCATAGCCCCCTAGATAGTAAATTACTATCTAGGGAGCTATGCCAGAGCTTCATACTACCTCCTTAGCGGCATTACGTCAAAGGTGACCTATGCATTACGTCATTCGGCATTGAATTGAACACGTGAATATTTTTTTTTTGAAGATTCATCCTAAAAATGCCGCTATAAATTTAAAAAATAAAAAAGTACTACAAAAGTACTACAATAATCTTAGGTACTACATATAGCACTACGCCGTACTTTTTGACTAGAAAAAGTACTATGGTAGTACCAAAAGTACTACATCTGGCAACGCTGACCCAAACCTTGCCATGTAAACATGTCCCGCATCATGATGAAGCCACTACTAGCTTGCACAGTGCCTTCCTGACAACTTGGGTCCATGGCCTATGGGATCTGTGCCACCTCAAACCTTACCACCAGCTTGCACCAACTTGAATCGTGACTCATCGATGAATATGTACAATGAATATGTTCACGAGCCCAGACGAGGTTCAGCCTCCGATGGCATGCTTTGAATGAAGGTACTCTTGTCAGTCTTCTGCTGCCATATCCCATCAGAGTCGATGCACTGAACTCATAGACATGTTTCTAGTACGCCCCTCATTGAATGTGGCTGTTAATTGATGTATTGACATGTATCTGTTACAAAGGGTTATTCTGCTCATGTTCATATCGCTGATCGTGAGCATTTAGCAGCCGTGGTCGGCCACTACGCTGTCAGGTGGTTTGGTTTGGTTTGTTTGGTATTAACGTCCTTTTCAACTGCCATGGTCATTTCAGGACGGCGTTATAGGGGCCGCAAATTTTGCCTCGCAAGGGTTCTTTAACGTGCAGCCGGCAAACGACTACACGGGACCAACGGCTTTCCTTCCCTTCCGAAGGAAGTGCGTGATCTCAGGATTTTCCCCCTGAAAAAATCCTCGTCGTCCTCGGCCGGGGTCGAACCCGCGTCCTCGGGCATCAGAGGCGATCACGCAACCCATGAGCCACCGAGGCCGATCTGTCATGGTGATGAAATCACTGCGTGAGGAATGTTGAATGCCCACACTTCTTCAGAAATGGAATGTCCATGCGTCTAGCTTCAACTATCATTCTGCATTAAACTCTGATACTTCTCGACGTGTAGCCATAATCACATTACAAGACGTTTCAGAAGACTGCTAGTGGTCGAATCGACAGTATTAATACCGCTCTGCCTATTTATACATCTTTTATACGATGCAAGCGACACCTGAAAATTTGCATATGACGCACTCATGACTTTTTGGCATTTCAGTGTAATGTAAAAAATGTTTAACCTAATTTTCTCAAAGAAATGTTAAAGCTATCCGCATAAAACTTACATAGTCCTGTTATAAATTTTTGGCTGCAGAGAATGATACCAAATTGAAGCCAATATCGGCAAATGGAAATGAAGTACTCTTTCTCCGTACAAGTCTTTGGAAACGACGGCGGTCTTGCTCTTGGTTGATTGCCTTTGGGTCCCAGTTTTAAGACTGTGGGTGGTTTTTCGAACAGTTGAATATTCTGGATATCGCATCTTTCGAGAATCCAATCAACGACTTCGTTGTTTCAATCATTGCTCCAGCTAGACGAGTAGTTAAAATTCAATTCAACTGTTTACTAACCGTCTCTTTTTTACTTTTACACGTGACACAAGGTTATCAACAAGCAGTTACAACAGGCAACAGGAGTCAGTATGCTTTACAACATTTGCGTATGAACACTACCAAGCTGGCCGATATCGTCCAGGAAAATTAGGGAACGCTATTCTGAACTTAACCGAGCTGACTTTGCCGCGAAACTGTGAAAGTGGAACAAAGTTTTTTTGTTTTGTTTTTTTACTTTTTCAGTTTTTAGATACATTAGTACGAATTTTATTTATCATCATAATAGCCCGGGAGCCAGCGACAGTTTTCGTTGCTATATTTGTTCAAGTTTGGTTTATTTTTTAAAGAATAACTTATGATTGTTCTGTGAGAGTTTTATCCTGCGCCATACCTCAGGTTCAAATTATTGATGAAAAACAAAAAGAAAATTTCCTATTTTCATCAAATTATGAAAATTTCTTTCCTATTTTCCATCAATAATTTGAACAGCTAAGGTATGGCATAGGAAAAAAACCCTCACAGAATATTCATGAGTTAGGAATGATAGTCCCAGCTTGCGGATTAGGTAACTGCTCTAACCAAGCCCTAAGGATATGTAAATAGCATTTAGTTTTCATGTCCCCGTGGCGCAATTGGTCGACCGTCTGAGCCAAAGATTACTGGTTCTAATCCAGGCTGTGAAATTTTCTTTCCTATTTTTCATCAATTATTTTTTATTTGTCATTTTGTCTATCAACAAAATGAACTCCTGCCACCTCAATCGCGGGACAACATTTGGTAGTGATATGTCAAGTATGTATTAAAAAAAAAGAGTGAATGTTAAAACTATTCAAAGCTGGAACTTTACCTATTGTTTATTGACATTTCAGTAAGAAAAAAATTATTTCCTGCCACTTCGATTCCACCGGAACAATTTGACCCAAACTTCATAGTAATGTTTGCCTAGAATATATCGAATTTCACTTCTTTACAATTTACTCCTGCCACCGACAAGGTGACTTTTCAGTGCCAGAGCCTGTATTTCTCGTTAGCCTCGGGAGGATATAAATGACGCCCTAAAGTTTGTAATGGAGAAATCTCATCTATTGTTACAATGTAACCACCGAGAGAGAAGGCCTCCGCAATGAAACGTAATGCATTGTTACATCTTCAGAGATGGGGCATTGTTACATCTTCAGAGATGGGGCATTGTTATTCGTATTTCTACCAAACTTAGGGCCAGTTCATTATCTATTTTCTCAGCTGAGACTTCTCAATTGAGTGTTCAGCAACAATACACTGACATTATTGCAATCAAGTCTTCCTCATCTTAACAATGTAAGTCTATTGTTGCAGAAGACTCATTTGAGAAAGTAGATAATAAACTGGCCCTTAACCTACAAGAAATGAGATAGCCTGCCCACTTTTCCTTCTTGTATTGTTTTCGTGTCCTCTCTCTTCTATTGTTACAGATAATGGAGCGAAAGCAGCGACTCTATAGAGAAAATCAGGAAATCACATAAATATTTCAGTTTCACGCCGTGCTTTCATACCTTATTTTCGTATCTGCCGTAAAACAAGACACGTAAAAAAAAGTCGCTAGTTAGGTGGGATACATATCAGTTGCTTAGGCTCAGAAAGAATTTTGTTAGAGGTTGGAGTGTTTGGGGGTGTTAATTGAGGCACGTAGCGCCAAGAATGCTTGGATGTTACGTAGGTCACGGCATATACGAAAATACGTTATGAAGGCACAGCGTAAAAGTGAAATATTTAAAGCGTTTGTTCTGATTGGTCCGCACTTTTCTAGTCAATGGGATGTGAAACTGAAACTATTTAAACTAATTTTGTGATTTCCTGGTTTTCCCTATAGAGGTGCTGCTTTCGCTCCGCTGTCTGTAACAATATAAGAGAGTGGACACGAAAACAATACGAAAAGGAAAAGTTTAATAGGCTATCTTACTTCTTGTGGGCTAAGTACCAATAATATGCCCTACATTTTGCCCTATCTATGATGGTGCAACAATGTATTACGTTTCATTGCGGAGGCCTTCTCTTTCGGTGGTTACGGTTACAACGACAAAAAAGACAACAATTTTTCTCATACTTTAATTGTTAAAATTTTTTGCATTTAATCTTACCACAAGATACTCCATATCTTTTAAGATTATCGTGGGGATTTTTTTTTGCTCTTTTGTTAAAGCAAATTGCAGATGTTTGGAATCTATGGTCATGTGTTAATTATTCCAATAATTTACCCGTTTATATTAGAAAGACCAGATAGCCATCAAGTTTAATCTTTTTTTCAATAATATGATTGGGTTTAATGCAAGATGCCAATGAATTTTCTCGTCAACCTCTCTCTCTTATATGGAATTCGAGCAGTGTTGAGGATTTAAAGATCCAATAATGCATGGACGATTCCACTGTTGGCCACAATTGCGAGTGATTGTTGGCGGTGTAGCGCGTGTAGCGACTGCACACATCATCGTCATGTTCTTCAACAGAAAACATTTAGAATAATTTGGACCTCGGTGGGATTCGTACCAAATTTTTAAGAGTTGTACCTTTTTCAAAGTAAGTGTGTTTCAAGGTAGGTTTATTTTAATTGAACATTAATTGATTTTGCATAATCAAAATACCAATAACGTGAATGATGAATTTAATTAATATCTGATTTCGTTAACGTTTCAGAATTAAGCCTTCTAAATTTTTCAAGTATATTTTATCTTGTAACGAATCCTACCTGCAATCATGAGTTCAGCAATGTAAGTATTCTATTCATTGCGTTCACCTTATTTAAAAATGATTAAATTAAATTTAAATTAAGCGGGGGAGTTGGGAACTTTAAGCAGTTAGCTTCCCAACATTTTTTTATTTGATCACGACGAAATTGAATACGTAAAATATAAAGATGAAAAACTTGTATATGAAACTCATTTGCGGATATGAATTTCGAAAGGGTTTTGTAACGTCGAAGGGTAATCTGATTATTATTATAACTTTGTTTCTCCGAGATGGACTCTTCTATCATACATCAGTGCAATTGTAGTAAGGGTCCAAAAGTCTGACTAGCGGATTACTTTAATGCCGTCAGACATTGTTTAGTGTACTCTTATTATAGTGATATTTACGTGAAAAAACTGAATGAATAATTCCGCGGATTGGATTCGAAGCAGTGCCAAAGTTCAGGCTGGCATCACAGCAAAAGGGGGGGGGGGGAGTTATATGCACGTTACTAATGTTTGGGAGTAAAGAAACTGACCCTTCGTAACTTCAATAAATATAGGAAGTTGTACTTGAGACCATAGTTCAATTATTAATACGTTGAGACTAATGTGATGTAATAAATAAACTGAATAAACTAATATCTCAACCAAATAAAAAATTAAATAACACAATTTATCGTTTTTGCTTTATTCACATTTTAAAATTCAAATTAACGAAGATCCCGAAAATGAAAATAAATTGTGATATATAAAAGCTTAAATTATAATACTTAACATTACTGGTACAGTCCACTGATGTTAATAACTATAAATCCATCCTAGGATTTATATATATAGGGTGAGTCTGAAACCCTGTCACAGACCTTAAGGGGAGGTAGTATGGGTGATTCTAAGCAAAAAAGTTCTTATGAACATGGGTCCGAATTTGAACGATAACCGAGATATGAACAGAAATAAAAATGCCACCACTACGATCAACAAGTTAATAATTCACTTTCTATAACACCTAGGATAATGAAGTTGGAAAAATAATAGGGTACATAAAACTGTGTATACCGCTAAAATTTGAACGAATTCCAACGAGTCGTTTCCGAGTTAAGCACTCAACATAGTAATACGTGCTCAATGTGAGTACTAACCACCACGTGTTACGATGTTGATTACGTAACTCGGAAACGACTCGTTGGAAGTCGATCAAATTTTAACAGTATACACAATTTTATGTACACTATTAATCTCCCAAATTTCATCATCCTAGATGTTGTAGAAAGTGAGTTATTAATTTGTTGATCTTAGTGGCGGCATTTTTATTTCTGTTCATATCTCAGTTAACGCTCAAATTCGGACCCATGTTCATATGAACTTTTTTGCTTAGAATCATCCATACTACCTCCCCTAAAAGTTTGTGACAGGGTTTCAGATCCACCCTGTATACTTATCAAAAGTTAATTTCCTTTTCAAGGCCTTCATTAATTTGAATTTTAAAATGTGAATAAAGCAAAATTGATAAATTGTATTATTTAATTTTTTTATTTGGTTGATATATTAGTTTATTAGGTTTATTTAGTATATTGAGACCTAGTGTCGGTTTATTCGCAGGACTCTGAACACAAAATCTCATCCTTTTCTGGTGTAGAAACGCGAGTTCAGTTGATTCATTCAGCTTCGTAAGACCTTAACTTTTAAAGTAGACGATAGCATTTGCTTTGTCCTGAGGTTTTGTGGCATACTGTTTAACATCTTTTTCAAATTGCAAAAGAGGGAGAAACACTTTTCCATCAGAACTTTATTACTGACACGTATGTACATTTCAGCGACTAATTCGCCTTCATCAGTATTTAACAATGGACAAAAAGGGGAAGCTTATGTATGCAGTCAATGACGTTTAATAAAGACTTTAATATACGTCGTTTAACATCGATTTAAATAATAAATCGATTATAAAAATATTACGTGCCACGGTTTATGTTCAATGATATCACACATTTCATAGGCACGTAATACCTATAGTTATGAAATAAGATGGAAATTGATATATTTTACACTTCATTGATACTGTTTCATATTCATAGGATTGAAATATCATTCACAGTTATAAGTATTAAAAATTGCGTTTCAAGTGTGAAATATAAAGGAAAGTTGCCAAAAGCCGGCCCCCGTTTTCATTTTAACATGTACAGGCAAAACTACAAAATAAAAAACATTGTAAAAATGTCTAACACATACCTAGTTAAGTTCCTTTATAGGTCTCACTATTAAAAACGCCATAAAATACATAATTTTTTTTTTTAAAAAAGTGCTTTCCATCTCGCGTATTTTTTGAATTAATATTTATTGATAACTAAGCATGTTAACTACTTCAAACTTAAGCTAAAACGTAGCTATTATAATAAGAAATAAATAGGCATAACAGATAAATCACTTCCTTCAAAATCCCGGCACAAAATACGTGAACTGAGGAGCATAAACTCCGACATTTATAAAATCATGCCGCCATTAAAAACTAACAGATTTAATAAACAGCTTGGACGCTGGCTCTCCAGTAGGCACTACCTCAACCTTTCATTGCTACGCTGCTTTAGGAGTGGGTTCCCCTTTAGGTCACTTTCCTCTATTAATTTTCATTGCCTATTTGCATAAACCGGGTGCAGAGAAAATTTCCCGAAACAGTCTAACTTTAGAACAAAAGGTACTAAACAAATTCATAGGAACAAATTCATTGGTCTATGAATAGGAAAATGCACGTCCCAAATAAAAGTATTCTCGGCGCCCCTCCTGCAAGCCATGAGAAGTTAGGAAAATTAACTTTAGAAGTATGGTAGATAGAGAAAAAATTGCAATTACGAAATTGTTGAGCGTCACCGAATTGGTATAAATCCACTTTTTGCATATTGATAACGAAAACGTAAAGCGAGGAAGAAAAGTCTATGGAGGATAGGGGGAAGATTAGAGTGGCATTTAATAATTTTTTTGTTTAATTTTATTTAATCTTCTGTTGTGCGTTTTCTGGTGTACTCGTGAACATTGTAAGAATATTGCAACGTACGGGCCCAAAAGATGTATCCGTCCAAAAGTTGTCTAAGTGAATTATTTGAGATGTTTATTGTAAAAAAAAAAATAAAAAAAAAAAAATAAAAACATATTTTCATTAACCATGCGGTTATCTAAGCATTTGTCACGCAATAATTCCATTAATTCTGATTGATTCCATTAAACGCAAACAAAATGCTTATTATTGTATTATCGTGAATTCTGGTTGGTTCTCGGTGTTTATACAGGGTGGGTCTGAAACCCTGTCACAAACTTTAATGGGAGGTAGCATGGATGATTCTAAGCAAAAAAGTTCATATGAACATGGGTCCGAATTGGTTGGTTTGGTTTATTTGGTATTAACGTCCTTTTCAACTACTATGGCCATTTCAGGACTGCGTTATAGGGGCCGCAAATTTTGCCTCGCAAGGGTTCTTTAACGTGCAGCCAGCAAACGACTACGCAGAACCAACGGCTTTACTTCCTTTCCGAAGGTAGTGCGTGATCTCAGGATTTTCCCCCTGAAAAAATCCTCGTCGTCCTCGGCCGGGATCGAACCCGCGCCCTCGGGCAGGGTCCGAATTTGAACGATAACCGAGATATGAACAGAAATAAAAATGCCGCCACTAAGATGAACAAGTTAATAACTCACGTTTTATAACACATAGGATAATGAAGCTTGGAGAGATAATAGGGTACATAAAACTGTGTATACCGTTAAAATTTGAACGAATTCCAACGAGTAGTTTCCGAGTTACGCTCAACATCGTAACACGTGCTCACATGTGAGTACTAACCACCACGTGTTACGATGTTACTGGTAACTCGGAAACTCCTCGTTGGAATTCGATCAAATTTTAACGGTATGCACAGTTTTATGTACACTATTAATCTCCCAAATTTCATCATCCTAGATAGCGTAGAAAGTGAGTTATTAAATTGTTGATCTTAGTGGCGGCATTTTTATTTCAATTCATATCGCAGTTATCGTTTAAATTTGGTTTAAATATCGTTTAATACGTTTAAATCGTTTAAATATGAACTTTTTGCTTAGAATCATTCATACTACCTCCCCTAAAAGTTCGTGGCAGGGTTTCAGACTCACCCTATATATTCCTGTTCATTTCGATGCATTAATCAGAAAGGTACACTCCGCTATTCTATTGTCGATGCATTGAATCTAAGGAATGTAATTTCTAAGAATTTTATGTACATTCATGTAGACAGACTTCGATAATGGAATTTGTTTCCCCTAAGTAAATAAATAAGTGCGTGAAAATTATACGTAACATACAATAGCCCCAAGCTTATTTCATAACACATTACTATTGGTTGGTTGGTTTGGTGTGTTTTGTATTAACGTCGTTTTCAAATGCTATGGTCATTTCAGGACTGCGTTATAGGTGCCGCAAATTTTGCCTCGCAAGGGCTCTTTAACGTGTAGGCGGCAAATGACTACACGGGACCAACGGCTTTACTTCCCTCGGAATGAAGTGCATGAGCTCAGGATTTTCCCCCTGAAAAAATCCTCGTCGTCCTTTCTGAGATCGGTCCTTTTTCAGTATGGTGATAAGATGTTCCCCTTAATAACTCCATGCTTTTTAGACAACCTAATTTCGACTGGTTTTATCGGTTTATTATTTATTAGTTTATAAATAAATGAGATTATTTCTTTATTAAATCATTTTGTAATGTGTAACATTTTCTATTTTGATTTATTGCTAAGAGTTCCATTATTCATTTAAAAATACTGTAATTCTTAAATCACTACTTTATAGTATAGACCTTGTTCACTTTGACAACAAAAACAAAGCCTTAAGCGCATGCGCGCCTTTTTCGCGAGGGAAAAGTGACTTCCGGGTGGGATAGCTTTGCTGGCTTCGTTTCGTTTGTTAACCTCCATCGGTGACGTCTTTTTCTTTTATGAATTATAATAACAAATACCTACTTTAAAAGTTCTTCCAATCGTGCATCAACAAAATAAAGATGTATAGAAAAAATAAATTTATTTGGAAACATCGATCCTTACGACAACGCAGAATCAGAAAAATAAAATAATGTATGTTTTGTCCTGCATGTCGTTAAATTACTACAATTACTATGTATAATATATTAAAAATTACTTCTTTATTTCATACGCATTTTATTTTATTTTCTTAAAGAAAAACAAAACAAATGTTTTTTCTCTTAATCATTGTTATTGAAAGATGCCTTGCAGTATTCTAAATGCCTTTAATTGTCCTCCAATGATCCTCTTCTAACATGTATTGAATGCGTGATACTTGTGTAAATAATTGCACATCCTTTCTGGGCAATTGTTTTCATTTTTATTACATAATGATGCACCACCGACTTGCCAATAATTCACTAATGAGAAAACCACGATCAGTCATAACCAGATCACCTGGCTGAATTAAATCGAGAAGCCCGCACCTTTTTGCCAATTCCTTGTTATTTTCTCAGCCTTCCCAACTAGATGAGCGGAAAGAAATATGTCCAGTGAGACTAATAAAAATAATAAAAAAAAACTCTCCAGATGCATCCAAATGCACTATAGGCTTCGTGGCATAGTTAATTTGTATATAATGCAAAAAAAAAAAAAAAAACCGAAAAAAAAACTCTGGATGAGAAGATTGAACCCAACGCGGCTGTGTAAACAAATAAAGCGGAAGCACGATTTCTCCCATGGCAATGCGCATGCGCGACCGGAAAAGCCAAGTGGATAAGGTCTATAGTGAGTGTTCTGTCCTTAGACATGTCCAGTATATAATAGAGAAGAGAGAGTAATGAGTATGATCTGGTTTAATCTTCGAGCATAAAAATAGAAGGGTTTAATGTAAAAAGGCGGTTGGAGGGGAGGACAGCGAATACAGTTCATTTCATTTTATAAGTATATCCCCCTCCAGCTTTTTAAGAGGTTTTTCTTCACATCCACCAAACTAATAAGAGAATTAAAATGACTGTCTTAAAATTTTGAAGTTACAATATAAAAAAATTAAAAGTAAAATATATACAAAATTATAAATAAATTACAAAAAAATACGAGGGTTGGGGCATAAGTCATGGCAACTATTTTTTTTCTTATAGCTAAGGGATGGTATCACAAAATGTCATATGTCTCGAGGAAACCGTTCATTCATAGTATACACTATATGATCAAAAATATCCGGACACCCCTCACAGATCATCGATTGGCCCAATGTCACATGATAATGACTTGCACATCATTTAAATAGCTTCCCACACCTTCAGACACAACTCTGCTTGGACATTGGCAAGAATGGGTCGTTCGGCAGAGCTCAGTGAGTTCCAACGTGGAACCATCGTTGGATGTCACCTATGCGGCAAGTCCGTGCGTGACATTTCCAGCCTTCTTCAGATACCCAAGTCAACAGTAGGCGATGTCATTATGAAATGGAAGACCCGGGGATCAACAACAGTTCAACAACGAACCGGTAGACCCAAGAAACTAACGGACAGAGACCGTCGAGTGCTTCGTCGTGTCACCCGCAGCAACCGGAAGTCCTCGGCGGAAAAAATTGCCACAGAGTTTCGAAACGCCTCTGCAAACGATGCCAGTACCGTGACAATTCGTCGGGAACTGCACACGATGGGATTCCATGGCCGTGCTGCTGCCCACAAGCCCCACATCAGCAGGGTCGACGCCAAGCGACGTCTGGAGTGGTGCAAAGCCCACAGAAACTGGACAATGGACCAATGGAAACGTGTAATGTGGACAGACGAATCTCGCTACACACTCTGGCAATCCGATGGACGAGTTTGGGTTTGGCGCATACCTGGAGAACGCTTCTTACCTGAGTGCACAGAGCCCACAGTCAAGTTCGGAGGAGGAGGAGTCATGGTGTGGGGCTCATTTTCATGGTACGGACTGGGCCAGCTCGTTCCTGTGCAAGGAATCATGAACTCCGACCGTTATCTGAATGTTTTGGACAACTGTGCACTTCCAACATTGTGGCAATTTTTCGGAAACGGGCCATTTCTCTACCAACACGACAATGCTCCGTGCCACAAAGCGAGGCGTGTACAGCAGTGGTTTGCGGACTCAGGGGTCGAAGAAATGGGTTAGCCGGCACAAAGTCCCGACCTCAATCCTATAGAGAGTCTGTGGGATGAATTGGAAAGACGCTTGCGGGCCAGATCACATCGGCCAACTTCTGTACCTGAACTGATTCTCGCTCTTCGGGAGGAATGGAGGAACATTCCGGAAAGTACCTACCAACATTTGGTGCAAAGTCTTCCCCGAAGGGTGGAAGCTGTGATTCGGGCAAAGGGATGTGCAACGCCCTATTGATTTCCATGAAATCGTGGCTAGAGCGCAAACGTGCATGTGTCCGGATATTTGTGATCATATAATGTATTTCCACAACACCAGATGGCTCGGTGATTTCTTTTGTTGCATTGAGAACAATGTTAAATCAGTTCTTAGTCAACCGGTGCAGGATGGATGTAACCCGAGTTGAACAACGCTCGTATATCAATATAACCGGTCTCCGCTGGCTTTGGTAAGAATTGGAGCACCCACTATACTCTCCGGACTTTTCTACATGTGATTTTGACCTTATACGGACGGTAAGGAACCATTACGTGGTAGACAGCTTCGGACACGAATGGACATTGCAAATACGGGTATTGTGCAACAGATGTCCCAGATTTCCCAACTGGGACTTAGTTTTTTTCCCCACGCCGGCTTTTTTTTTTTTACTCGCCCTGTATAGACTTTTGTGACAACTACTTTAAATATTGTGTATGATGGAATTGCTTCCTTTCTCTTTCATAAAAGTAGACTTTACTACTAATTTGCATGTTAAACTATTATTAATAGCGTTGTAGTTACAATTTTTTTCACAAATATCACCAAAATGTCACGTGCGAAAGAAGTTGAGTCAGGAAAAAAACCATGATATGGAGATTACGAAGTGAAGGACCATCTGTGCGTGAAATAGCCAAGAAGATTGGTCGATGCAAAGCCACAGTTTATAAAGTATTGCAACGCAATGGAAATGACGAGAAGGATTAAAGATCAGGTCGCCCTAAAGTCACATCCGCTCGGATTGAAAGAAGAATTGCACACCTGGCAGTCAATGGAAACATGTCTGTTAGGAAGATTCAACAGAGATGATGATGGAGGGAGAAATATCAACAAGTACAATTCACAGAATTTTATCATCGAATCCCAACATTATTAATACCCCAATGATGAAGGGGTCCCTGTTAACCCCAAAGCATAAAGCTCAACGATTAATTTGGGCTGAAACTTGCATGTCTTACAAAGATGAATGGATACGGTGCTATTCAGTGATGAAAAGAAGTTTAACTTACAAGGAGAGGCTACGCCGTTAGAGAACTTTCTTTTCATTCCTTACTAATAATCACGATTAAAAATGCACTTTTATTTACTTTGTTTGTCAAGATTCTTTTTTTTAAGTAAGTTATAAAAAATGCGCTTTTATACCTTTTTATTAATAATAACAATGAAAAAAAAATTTTGATTTGCTTTTTCAAGTTTCTTCTTTTACAGTTAATAAAGGTATAAACATAGCGTTTTCTTATAATTCGTTAATAATTTCGATACAGCAGGGCATTTTTTATTAGGAAAGAATGAAAAAAAAGCCGTTGTGAAAAAAAGATCCCCGGCCGGGACTTGAACCAACAAACTGCAAAAAGTTACGAGATTCTGAACGCACGCTTTACCGTTGCGCTACCGCTACTACTGACAAATTACGTGCGCACAAAAGTACATAAGGTGCGCCTCTTCAGGCGCCCGAATTTCAGGTCAATTATCTCGCGAACGCCTAAATAGCGCGCGCTACGGCTCTGCACACATACACAGGCAAGATCCCTCTACGTATACGCCAAGTCTCACCTGAATCCGTTTCTCCAACGGCGTAGCCTCTCCTTGTTAGATGGCTCTGATGGATGGAGGTAATATTGACATGATTTGAGAACTGAACCACGCCGCATTTACAGTCGACAAATGGGTGGAGGTTCACTAATGGTGTGGGCCTGTTTTGGGTTTAACGGATCTTCCGACATAATTTTCATTGATGGAAGACCAAACGCAGCAAGCTATCAGAAAACATTAGAAGACCATCTTTTTCCTATTGGTGAACAAATTGGAGGCCCTGAGTGGATTTTTCAACAGGACAATGCTCCAATTCATTGTGCAAAGACCATTCATGTGTGGTTTGAGAGGAATAGGTTGCGGGTCATGAAATAGCCAGTTAGAAGCCCAAATTTTAACCCTATGGAAAACCTTTGGGCATGTTTAGCATGACACTAGAAATTTCACCCGTTGCATACAGGTTGAGAGGTAAAGAAATGAAAGTGGAGCATCAGTGGTGTTCAAAACTTATATTGTGAGTCGGACTCGCGCATCGAGGGTTCCGTTCTATCACATAATATATTTACCAAACTATGCCAGGTTCTGGAGGTTTGGCACTGTGTTCTCGATTTCGGCTTTTATAGACATATAATCTATAATAGTTTAAGTGTCGAAATTTATAAAATAAGCGCTTTGAACAAAAAAGTTTTCAAATATTAAATTAACAGATCACCTGAAAAAAGATTTAATGTTTGGCGTTGCGCAAGTCAAACTCGCACTTGGCCAGTTTTTCATTATTACTTTTAATACTTTAGAGTTTGAACTATAATCATGCCAAGTTTGACGCTTGAACATTTTACGATATAACAAAAAAAAACCAACTAAAACAAACAAACAAAAAAAAAACGTTTTACATATTTTATTATTTGTTAGACAATCCGCCATCCGCCATAATAACATTTATATGTGAAAATTTCAACTGGCTACCTATTCCCGTTCAAAAGATACTGCCCTTAAGAGTATTATCTTACCACACAACAATCCCTGGCTTTGGACAGACCAAGAGAATTTTTTTTTTTTCAGTTTATTTATTTAAATAACAATGAGGGAGTATTGTCTTGCCAAACAATCCCTGGCTTCGGACGGATTTTTTTAATTTTCTTTGTTGGCCTCGGACGGATAAGAGAATTAGTATTAATAGATTAGATGTTTACAGCAATGCAAGGCAATTCTCAACAATACACGAACTAAAACAACCAATCATGGAATCCTGGTGGAAACTGGAGCCTAAGAAATTCCAAGACCTTACCTTGTCAATGCCAACACGCGTTTGTAATGTACTCAAAAGAAATGGGGGTAACATTAAATTATGATAATAATTACACGTTTTTTTTGAATTCTATATATTTTTGGGACAGGTTTTCTGGTCACCTTATTTTATTTTTTGTTGTTATTTGAAAAGTAAATAAAATACATGTCCGTGTAATATTATGTTTATTTACCGATGTTGTTCAGTCCAACAAATGTGCAACCAAAACGTGCTAACTAATTTAGAAATATTACATGTTTACTTTCTATAAAATTTTGGGACAGACCTTATAAATAAAGAAATTTTCTTAATTTAATTTTTTTTTTGTTATTAATTTAAAAAAGTGATGATGAAGATAAATTTGAAAATTATTTGTATTTTCATTATATTTTATGTATTTCATTTGTATTATTTGTACTGTACAGACTATTTCAAAAGCGTTTTCACTTGCTTGGTAGCAGTTGAGCTAAGCAAAGGTGATCGGTTATAAAGTCTAGTAGTTTGAATGAACATCGTAGAAGCTTGTTGAAAAATGAGTGCGTAGCACTCGAAATACGTATTCATGGTGAATAAACCTTGTTTTGGAAAAGCGGTGGCGTCTTGTTTTTGCTGATTTCATATCCACAGGTAATCTGGTTACTTTTTTTTTCTTTATATCATGAACCACAATGCAAGTTTAAACCAGGCAGTACAGTGTTGTTAAAAAATCTGAAACGAGAAGACCGAAAGGGAGGCAAATATACATCGCCATGGCTTGGACCGTTTACAGTTAAAATTATATACGATAATAATACTTGTGTTCTGGATGGTAACAAAGGGGAATTGAAATCCAAAGAACATCTTTGTAACTTAAAGTTGCACAAAGAAAGAATCCACGAATAAAGCAGCAGTTGAAAACAAAAGTTTTCTCAGAACGTTCACGCAGTGTCTGGATCAAAAATTTAAACTTGACAAAGGCAGACAAGACAAGCATTGACAGCAAAGAAATGCTGGATGATAAAATCATTAATGCTGCGCAGACGTTATTTAAGAAAAGCCATTACCCAGTAGATGGATTGGATTCTAGTTTATTTTTCCAAGCAGGTAGGTTCAAAGGTACGTCGAACAAATGCGTTCAGATACATTTTGATGTTGACTGGATTACTTCGTCAACCACAAGAAACAGTTGAAGTAGCAGACAGCCTTTTTCATGGTCAGCTAACTGCTTCAAAAAAAAAACACAACTGAAGCAAAGATATGGTCCGATGGCCAAAAATAATATTTCTTGATAGTATGTTTTACCAACTCAACAGCAGCCATTGCAATAGTTGTTGAAATTTTAGTGGCGGTTGGCAATCCCTTATCCAAATTTGACATACCGAAAAATGCGTCGACACCTTGTGTTTTGGCCGGCCAGGTGGCCGAGAGGGCTAGGGCGTAGGCTTTCTAATTCTCGAGTCCGCCTGGCCGTGGGTTTGAATCCCGCCGTGGGCATGGATGTTTGTGTTTGTCCCGGGCTGCGTACAGATATGACTTGTGTAAAAGGCGCAAAATGACCTTAGTAGTCGACGCCTTATTTTCTAGAACCCCCCCCCCCCTTGTGTTTTGTTTGGAAGAAGAAAACATGCATCCATTTCCCAGATCTGCAAAGAAATTGAAAGGAAGAACACCCAAACTGACGAAAATAGATTTACATTTTTGAACACTACTGACATTTCAAATGAACATAACTATGTACAGTCATCAAATTTTACTCTAAATTTTACCGTTTCAATATTAATTTATTTTTAATAATTTAATATTACATTTAGAGTTAACATTAAGATTATTAAATTTAAATAAATATAATTAAAAAGCTATTTAAACAACACATTAGCATAAAATGTAATATTGATTATTAAATTCGTGTGGATTATTTCCTTTGGTTGACTGTACATTACATGCATGTTGAGATTTCGCGATGTTACATGTCTTTTGTGTTTACTTTAATAAAAATTAACAATGTTAAAAATAGAGAAGCCATCATTATGTTTCATTATTAACATTAATTCAGTTTCAGATAACTTATGCCAATTTTTATTTGGGAGTTATAATTATATATAGGGTGATTATAAAGTCACTATACATTTTGGTGGAAACTCCGTTTTATTGCAGCAATTGCAGTATGCATCAACCAGATATCATACCAGGATACATTATTAGTAAATTTCAATGTGTCCCCCTTGCACATCCCGACACAGCTCCCAGCGTTCCACCGTGGCTCGGAAAACATTGCGCAACATTGCGGTGTAATGTCCTCCACCGCGGCTGTAATCCGTTATTTCAGCTGTACAATGGTGCGTAATCCTGACCTGGTACACCTTGGACTTGATAAAACCCCACGCAAAGAAATCCATGGGGGTCAAATCTGAGGACTGGAGCCCACAGTCTTGGCGAGCCCTGACCAATCCATCTGCCTGGGAATGCGTGATTCAGTTAGTCCCGAACGATGTTGGCCAAATGGGATAGTACCCCCATCCTGTTGGAACACAACGGTATCCTAAATCCTTCATCTCGCAATTGTGGCTCAAGGAATTGCTCCAACATGTCGAGGTACACGGTACTATTGATAGTCCCCTCGGCAAACATGAAGGGCCCATAGACCTTTGACTGTGTAACTCCCATGCACACATTCACTTTGGGGGTGTGTTTGGGTGTGCAAATAAATGAAATTCGTTAATGATTTCACCAAAATGTATAGTGACTTTATATTCACTCTGTATACAGATTGTCCAAAACGTCTGGTAACATGGCAGATATCTCAAAGGTACCAGGTAGGTGAGATCTGATGAGTGTGGTTTATAGGTAATAAGGGGCTGGGGAATTCATTGCCGCACTCAAATTTGACCTTGACCCCCAAATTTAAGGTCATCCGTTTGCTAACTCGATAATTATTAAAGATAGAGAAAAATTTCCAATTGCTACCCTGTAGAGCAACACCACATTAGTCTAAAAACAATTTTTAATCACACTCTTCCCCTTGAAAGATTTTGAGAAAATGGACGAGAAAGAGTCACTCAAGAGTGTGCTTCCCCTTCACATTCCCAACTGTGTACTTCACTGCAACTCAAATGTGTTAGAAACCTCAGCCAACCTTAAATTTGGGGGTCAAGATCAAATTTGAGTGCGGCAATGAATTCCCCACCCTTCCATTACCTATAAACCACACTCATCAGATCTCACCTACCTGGCAGCTTTGAGATATCTGCCTTGTTACCAGACTTTTTGGACACCCTGTATAATAATGACTTGTAGAGCACCCCAAAATTAATCTAAATCCATGTTTACTTTAACTGATTCATAGGAAAATTGTGCGAGATAAATGAGGATGAAGATTGGTATGATACCCTCCCACTATCGTGTTGAGAAATCACAGACAAATCAATTAGTGAGCTTTTTATTTCTAAACTCAAAAGGATTGAATACTACATTTAATTTAAGACCCGAGTTCCAAAATCGAACATACCGTAGGTTATTTTAAAGTATGCTCAAAGTATTGGCCTTTGGCTGTAAGGCATAACTGTGCACAGCCTTATGGCTGTAAGGTGGTTGCCTTCTGGACAGCTGTCATTGTCAGCACAATTTATGGAGACCGTGAAGAAACTACATGCAAATTAACTTTGAATAACTTAGTTTCGCGTGAGAAATGGTGCCACTCTTGTGTGAGAGGGGGGGGGAGGGATGACGAGTAGCATACTAATCTTCATCCTCATTTATCTCACACAATTTTTTATGAATCAGTTAAAGTAATTTTGGGGTGCTCTACAAGTTTGTAATTGGAAATTTTCTTCTGTCGCTGATAAGGAAAAATTTACGGTTTGAATGACCTTGAAGGTCACTTTTGAGGTCGGAAATGGAAAGCCCACGATGCACTTGCTATAAGACGTTTTGGTTTTATCTAATGCGTCGCCTCTGGACTGTGATATACATCATAGTGCTAGACTTTTTGGACACCTTGTGTAATAATGACTGGAGTCATTATTACATGCTATTATACCGGTTCGAATCCAGGCTGTAGAATTTTCTTTCCTATTTTCATCAATAAATATTTAGTTTATTTATTTTTTCTGTATTTCAAACATTGATATTTCCACTTATTAACAATTTCCACTTTTTAAATTCTGTAATATTTTGATGCCGCCATATTATGCTTATATTTTATAAGATAACGAAAGCCATTACGATATACCCTATAGTAAACAACATTTAGTTTACTCCATAAATATATGCTTTTTACACTTATTAGATTGGGTATTGTTAAATATGTAACATATACAGGGTGTCGAAAATCTGGTAACATGGCAAGATATCTCAAAGCTGCCAGGTAGGCGAGATCTGATGAGTGTGGTTTATAGGTAATAGGCGGGGTGGGGAATTCATTGCCTCACTCAATTTTCAATCACACCCTTCCTCTTGAAAGATGTTGAGAAAATGAGCGAAGAAGAGTCAGTCAAGGACTCTTTCTCGCCCATTTTCTCAAAACCTTTCAAGGGGAAGGGTGTAATTAAAATTGTTTTTAGACTAATGTGGTGTTGCTCTACAGGGTAGCAATTGGAAATTTTTCTCTATCTTTAATAGTTTTCGAGTTAGCAAATGGATGACCTTAAATTTGGGGGTCAAAGTCAAATTTGAGTGCGGCAATGAATTCCCCACCCACCTATTACCTATACTCATCAGATCTCGCCTACCTGGCAGCTTTGAGATATCTGCCATATTACCAGACTTTTTGGGCACCCTGTATATTATACTTTCCCGTCATGGATGAGAATATAACTTTGTTTGCCGATACGTATTTTTTTAAGCATAAACCCAAAAGATATTTCGAAAGATCAGTAGCTATTCCCTATGAAATACCATAATAAATTTATACATTATATATTATTATTTTGTTAAATGTGCAGCAAATTTAAAATTAATTTTCTACTACTGATTATTTCATGAAAAACACAACGATTTAATTCGTGTATTCGCCATTATATTGTTGAGCGTGCTTTGCCAACTTATCGCTTACTTCCTCGTGCAGTTCTTCTAAAATAATAATAATATATATTGATTTATTAATAATAAAAAAAACTTTCCTAATAAAGGCTCAAAATCATATTTCGATTAAAACAGCTTGACGTCACTCATTATGTCTCCTTATCCCTGTTGCTAAGAAACAGTAAATGGCATCGTCCAACGTGATTCGAACTCGACTTCTTGGCTGAAACGATTATCTCACTGTATTACAAGAAAGCCGAACATTATTTACCAAAGTGAAAATGTTTTGGAATAGACTGTACATTTTATCTGTAATAATTTTGTTTTTACATAAATTTTTTTCCATAATTTATTTATATTTTTTGTATATGTTTTACTTGTAATTTTTTTGTATTAAAATTACAAAATTTTAAATCATTTTAATTTTATCGGTTTGGTGGATGAGAAGGGAAACTTGAAGGTGGAAGTAGTTATAGCAACCCTTTCAGCCTAAAAATGAAATGAACTCTCTACCCTCTGTCCTCCCCCCCCCCCCCCCTCCAACCGCTTTTTTATATTAAACCAGATTGTAGGGAGGGTCACAGTGCTAATTAATGTCAAATTACAGATTTATCTACCCAATTCCTATTTTAACGAGCTTGGGTAGTAATTTAAGAATTACAGTATTTTTAATTGGAAAATGGAACTGTTAGCAATGAACCAAAATAGAAAATGTTACAATTTTTACAAAATGATTTAATAAATTATTTAATAAAGAAATAAGCTCATTTATTTAATAAGCTAATAAATAATAAATAAAAGATTCACGCATATAGTGTGACTTCGACATAAAGTGAACGAAGCAAATTGCTTTATACGAGGGCGTTTTGAAAAGTAATGCCTCCATGGCTTTAACTTTTTTATTTGTTAACAGATTTTCAAAATTCTTTTTGTATCTTATGCTCACATTTGTCTTCTATGTAATGCACTATTCACTTTTCGACATAGTCCCCATCCATTTCCACGCATTGCGCCAACGCGTGACTAGTTGGGTGAACCGGTCGGAGAGGAATTCCGGAGTTGTTTTCGACACCAGGATTGAATGGCAGCGTTTACCTCGCCGTCAGAACCAACTCATGTCCCTTAAGGGGGCTCTTTCTTCTTTGGGAAGCGGTGAAAGTGGCAAGGTGCAAGGTCTTTCATCTTTGAACTTCATTCATCTTTGAACTGCAGGCGCTGCAAGGCCTGTGATGTGTGGTGACTCGTGTGCGGGCGGACGTTATCGTACTCCAGAAGAGGGTCCAAAGCTGCCATTCAATCCTGGTGTCGACAACAACTCCGGAATTCCTCTCCGACGGGTTCACCCAACTAGTCACGCGTTGGCGCAATGCGTGGAAAGGGATGGGGACTATGTCGAAAAGTGAATAGTGCATTACATAGAGGACAAATGTGAGTATAAGATACAAAAAGAATTTTGAAAATCGGTTAACAAATAAAAAAAGTTACAGCCATGGAGGCATTACTTTTCAAAACGCCCTCGTAATTGCAATAAAGATGTGCCAATTATAAACAAACAACGAGTTAAATATCTAAAATTCTTCAGTGATTTAAAATATCGATCGAATTTGGATTTCCACCGAATTGTCGCGTTCACCGAATTGTCGTAAGACGCCACTGAAAGGTTCCCGACTAGACAGTACAGATGGGATAATGCAGAACGCGACGGCCGAACTGCAGACAGACTCCTTCCTAAGTGTTTCCTGCAGTGGAAGAATAGATGGGCTCAGTGTGTTGAGGCACAATGGACCTACTAAGAAGGGAATTTAGGGTCTCAACCACATTAGATAAACAACAATATTTTCCCATCCAAAGGTCGGATACTTTTTAGACAGTTCTCATATACTAGATGCCGCGACTTCGTTCGCGTGGAATTTTGATAATAGAGAGGTTAAGCACGAACGTGACGCGGACGCGTGACACGTTAGGCGTGTTTCAAAACTCGAGGCAATTGAGGAGTTCGAGATTTTTCTGTTTCAAAACTCGAGATATCGCGTCGAGAGATTGCATCCCTGACGCGGATTTGACGTCACATCCGGTAGATTAAAGTGAGGAGAAGGAGGCAACTTAAAATCGCCTCATTTTCCTCATTTGAAACGTCATACATTGTTACATCATAAAAAGGCATCTACAAATAAGCCCTAAATTATGATTT